>CM042845.1:8277048-8438048 GCA_023653725.1 Bungarus multicinctus | reverse complement strand
CACAAAAAAGCAGCTGGGTGCTAATTAATCATCGGTGCTAATTAATGGATCGTCTGCAGGGCGCAGAAGGGGGCGAGATGGGCAGGATACAAGTTTAATACTAAGTAAAGCGATAAATAAACCAAAGCACCTGGGTGTTTCAAATGGGGATGGGGGATCAAGGAGAAGAAAATCTTTATTTCCCTCCCCCCCATTTTATTTGGGGGGCACAACCCTGTAAAGGGAAAGGCCTCCAAAACTCACATCCTAGAAATAAGAGGGAACTTGGGCTCCTCTCCAAATGTTTCTGGATGAGCTGTTGCAATCTAGGGAGGTGAATTTAGAAGCATGCTCTTCCCTCTTAAAATGGGCTAGGGTGTTGCTTCTTGAGCACATGGAAAGGGGGGGTCCTTTTGGGGTTGGGACCCTCCCCCCAAACCCTCCGGTCTGCTTCTAAGTGGGGAGACCTAGAAATATGGGGGCTTATCAACTTGCCCACCCCAGAGAGGGGGAAAAGAGGGAGAGAAGGAGCAGGGGAGAAGCCAAAGGGCCTTGGGAATGGCTGGTGAGCACCAGAAGGAAGGAGAAACATACATATGATGCACCCATCCTATGCAGACCTCAACTAAGTCAGAATGGTCAAACAAGTGGCAACTTCAAATCTCAGCAAACA
The DNA here is from genome assembly GCA_023653725.1 of Bungarus multicinctus. Classification (NCBI taxonomy): domain Eukaryota; kingdom Metazoa; phylum Chordata; class Lepidosauria; order Squamata; family Elapidae; genus Bungarus; species Bungarus multicinctus. The sequence continues at coordinate 8,437,396 of CM042845.1, read as the reverse complement.
AATGCTCTGTCCTACATATTGGCAAAAATAATCAGAAAATAAAATACAGGCTGAATAGTCAAGACCTTGTGATGATCCAAACTCTGTCAAGGACCTTGGAGTACTCACCTCTAATGATCTAAGTGCTAGAGCCCACTGTAACTACATAGCCAAAAAGGCATATAAGTGTTGTTAAAACTATTTTTCTTTCTACTCTTTTTTCTTTCTTTCCTATTCCTTTCTCACATTTATGTACATGTTGTCTATTTTAATTGTAAAATTAATAAAGTTTATTTTTTAAAAAAGAATTGTTAATCTAATCCTACATAGCATCTTCTCTGGTAATATCACACTACTAACTAGATCCTACAAAACATTTGTTAGACCAATACTCGAATACAGCTCATCAGTCTGGAATCCACATTACGTATCTGATATTAGCACAGTTGAGAAAGTCCAGAAATATTTCACAAGAGTAGTTCTCCACTCCTCTACTCTTTGCAGAATATCTTATGCCACCAGACTTGAAACTCTAGACCTAGAAAACCTAGAACTACGCTGCCTTCGGTCCGATCTAAGTATAGTATATAAAATCATACATTGCAATGTCCTACCTGTCAATGAATACTTCAGTTTCAACCACAACAACACAAGAGCAAACAATAGATACAAACTCAAGGTTAACCGCACAAAACTTGATTGCAGGAAACATGACTTCAGCCACAGAGGGGTCAATGCCTGGAATACTCTACCTGACTCTGTGGTCTCTTCCCCAAACCCCAAAAACTTTAACCTTAGACTGTCTACTATGGACTTCCTCACCCCTTTCCTAAGAGGTCTGTAGGGGGCATGCATAACCGCACCAACGTGCCTACCGTCTCTGTCCTATTGTTTCTTTTTATTCTTCTTATATGTACCCATTTCATGTATTCATAACCGTCTTTATACTTATACCTGTTATCTAACATTTCCTTGACCAATAAAATAAAAAATAAAAGGAAGGAAGGAAGGAGAGAAAGGGAGGGAGGGAGGGAATGCTCTTCCTACGGGGCCTGCAAGGGCCCTGCATCCTCCCGTCCCTGTCCTCTTCTCCCCATTGATTCCTACCTATTCCCCGTATTCTTACTCCGGGTTCTACTTCCCCCCGTTTTCTTGACAAACCAAAAGAAAAGGAAAGAAACCAAAGAGATCCTCGCCACCGGCTGGGGGGGCTCGGAGGCCCCTTTCGCCCGACCGGACGGGCCCTCCCAGCCCCGCAGGGTGGACGCAGAGCCGCCTCGGGGGGAGGGAAGGGCTGCGGGGGGGCGGCCTCCAAGGCGCTGCCAGGCCGGAGGGGCTGAGCGCGGGGCCCGGGTGTCGCCGAGGGGGCTCCCGGCTCCTCGTGGCTCCCTCCGCGGGGCCGCCTCCTTCCCGCTGCTCGGCCAGGCCCTGCGGGGCTGAAGGCTGAAGGCGCCGCAGCCCTTCCCGCCCGCCAGCTGCAACCCCCCCCCCGGGCGCCCCTCCGAGGCGGCTCCGCTTGGCCGACGGGCAGGCGGACGAGGCCTCCCTTACCGGCACGGGGCTCCAAGCCCTCCAGACGTTCCGCGAACCCCGCTCGCGCCCAGCAGCTGCAGCCACTCAGGGAGAGCCCGTCCGGGCAGGGCCTGCGCAGGCGCACGTGGCTTGGGGGCACGTGACCCGATGGGCTTGCTGGGCGGTCATGTGACCGGGTGGGCGTGGCCAGCTCAACGTCACACGCCTCCCGTTGGGGGTACCTCGCCTGGCCCCGGCCCCCCCAGCCGTTCTTTCTCACGTCCGGCCTCCGCATCTCTATCGTTCTGTAGAAACGGGGTTCGCCTTTTTTTTTCGACTTTATGGTCGACATCAGAGGTCCCCAAACTTGGCAAACCTTGTGACTTTGTGGACTTCAACTCCCAGAATTCTCCAGCCAGCCTGGAGAACTCTGGGAGTTGAAGTCCGTCAGGCTTTAAAGTGGCCAAGGTTGAAGATCCCTGAGGAAGACCATTCACAGTGCTGGGTACGCAAAGGGTGCCCTCCGGTGGCTACTTTGTGAACTACAGCTGCCAAAGGTTATATATGGAAGAAGTACCTAACTCTATGATGGTGAACCTATGGCCTAACTTGCCTTCATTGCGCATGTGCGCGCCTCCCAGCTGATTTTTCAGCCCACTTGAGGTCTTGTTTGGCCTCCCAGCGGCTCGCGGGAAGCCTCTGCAGCCTCGGGAGGCCGAAAAACGGGCCTTCCGGAAGAGGGGGGGTCAACTTATTCTCCAAAGCCCCAGAAGGCAGGACAAGAAACAAGGGATGGAAACTAACCAAGGAGAGAAGCAACTTGGAATGAAGGAGAAACTCCCGGACAATGAAAACAATTAACCAGTGGCCACCAGAAGTTGTGGGTGCTCCATCACTGGAGGGTTTCTGTTGGGGGGGGGGGCAGCCGCCTGTCTGAAATGGTCTAGGGTCTCCTACTTCAGCAGGGGGCTGGACTAGAAGACCTCCAAGGCCCCTTCCAAGCTCTATTCTGGCTGAATTGGGGAGGAATGGTTCAGTACTCAGCCAAATACACTAAAAAGAGAGATTGACTTCTGTTTATAAATCTGTTGTGTTGCAATACTCTCATGTGTTGTCAAGTGTGGTTGCAAGTCTTAGCATAGGAATAACCAATGCATTTGAATGTGGTACTAATCTACGTAGGATATAGTCTAGGAAAGCTGTGGAGCACAAGCCTGAAGACCACACCCATTTGATCGTTATCTGAAACTTCTGAAGTCGGAGAGTTAGGTTTCCCTTGCTAAGGTGTAACTATTATACAAGTTGCATCACGGAGTTTCTACACCGTCCGATGAGCAAAGCAGGAGGCTGCTTTGGAAGCAGGCAACCAAGGAGTAGCTGAGTCACAGAGAAAACTGCACCGGTGAAGGGAAAAGCTTTTGTTGGAAGCCGCATTGGCAGTCAGGCGTGCTTCCCTAAGTATCCAATTCACACGAGAGATCGAGTATCAGATTCGGAGAGATCGCAACGAAACCCTGAGTAAGGCCACACCTGGAATGCCGCGTCCAGTTTTGGTCCCACCTTACAAAAAGGAGGAGAAGGCTTTGGGGAAAAGGTCAGAGAAGAGCAACTAGGATGATTGGAGGCCTGGAGGCTAAAACAGACGAAGACCGGTTGCAGGAATTGGGTTTGGCTAGTCTGGAGAAAGGAAGGACTGGTGGGGGGGGGGGGCAGGGGGGGGCTGCCCCAAAGAAGAGGGGGTCAGTTTATTCTCCAAAGCACCAGAGGGCAGGACAAGAAGCGAAGGATGGACACTAATCAAGGAGAGAAGCAACCTGGAATTAAGGAAAAACTTCCTAACGGGGAGAAATATTAACCAGTGGAACAGCTTGCCACCAGAAGTTGTGGGTGCTACAACACTGGAGGCTTTAAACAAGAGACTGGACAGTCACTTCTCTGAAATGGTCTACAATCTCTTGCTTGGGCACAGGGTTGGACTAGAAGACCTTCAAGGTCCCTTCCAACTCTATTCTGATTGATTGATTGATTGAAATGGTCTAAGCAGGTCTCCTGCTTGAGCAGAAGGTTGGACTAGAAGACCAAGGTCTCTTCCAACTCTATTATTCTGCATTCTCCTCCTTCCTTCTTGACTTCCTTCCTTGGTTGCTTTCCTTCCTAGGAAGGAAAGGAATCGTCCTAAAACTAAAGAGAAATTTCCTGACCGTGAGAACAATCAACCAGTGGAACTGCTTGCCACCAGAAGTTGTGGATGCTCCATCCCTGGAGACTTTTAAGAAGAGATTGGACAGCCATCTGCTTTAAATGCCAATGTTTGAGCAGGAGGGGTTGGTCTAGAAGACCTCTGAGGTCCCTTCCAACTCTGTTATTCTGTATGTTTGAGAAACTCTGCCGGATGAATTGGAATTGGAATGGCGGAAAGGAAAAGAAGGACAGTCCTCCATAAAACCAATCAGCCAAAAAGATAAAAGGGAATAATTTTACACTGAAACCCAAATGTTGCAATGTTCATGGGTGTCTGCAGACATCCGTTTTGTTATTATTTTGTGCAACGTGACCTAATTGTCCATTGGAGGCTAATCCATTTCAATCAATAAACTTTGATTTATTACGACACTCTTTTACGGCTTTTACCACCCGAAACCCACCGTCCTCGTTGAACGACGCTGAAGAGAGCGGCCGTGCCTTGTCGCCAAAACGAAACGAGGCAGTCTTGAAACTGGAATTCAGGTAGCCCCTCTGCAATGGAGCCCCGAATTTCTGCTGCTCGGTGAAACCTTTGTTGGAAGTGACTTTTGCTCCCCCTTTTACGACCTCTCTTGCCACCGTCCTTAAGTGAAACTGTGAATTCCCTGGCCGTTAAGTGAATCTGGCTTCCCAGTTCCCAGAAGGTCCCAAAAGGGGAACCACCTGATTCAATGGGGCACGCCAACAGTCATAAATCCATGCCAGTTTCCAAGCATTCGGATTTCGATCATATGATTTCTGGAGATGTTTCAAAAATGGTCATAAAGTCCCTTTTTTTCCCCAGTGCTGTCGTAACTCTGAACGGTCACTAAATGAACTGTTGTAAGTCAAGGACTAGCTGCAGTTGATTTAAATCTCTGGTTACGTTCTGAAAAGAATAAATTATATTGGCTTTGAGACATTAGCAGAATTTGCATTATAATCTTTCCTTTCGGATTCTTCTATAATTTGATGGGTTCCTTCAAGGAAGCATTTTTACGATTGCCGAGAGAAATTAGCCAAAAAAGAAAGTTTTTTTTACTTAATTCCTGCAAAACGTGCCACATTTTATTTTAAGGATGGCAGCTATTCCTGCTCCCTTCTCCTCCCGTACAAGTCCAGATAATGTATTCTGCAACTCAATTCCTGAATTTTATCAGTTGCAGGCAAAGAAACTTATTTCTTTGGGGGAAAAAAACAACACTTCTTTAATTCTAGGTTGGATCTTTCCTGGATTAGTTTCCCTCTGTTGCTTCTTGTTTTGTCTTCTGGTGCTTTGCAGAATAAATCAGAACGACAAGAATTGGAACTTGGAAGGGACCTGGGAGGTTGTCTAGTCCAGCCCCCTGCTGAAGCAGAAGACCCTGTGTCGTTTAAGACAAATGGTTGGAACTCCTAATAAACAATACAGTTTGGAAGCAGACTTAAAGGTGTTTTGTGTTTTTTATTCACACCCTGTGTTTGTTTGTTTGCTGCAACCACAAACTCCCACTTATTTTCCCACAACAAACTATGTTACGAGATGGCTGAGGTGAGATGTGTTTTGGCCCAAGGATACCTGCAATTGCTTCATGCCTAAGAGAAGACTAGAACTCGCGTTCTCCCTGATGCTAATCCACCTTTTCAATCCCGGCACCAAATGACTCACTTCTTATATTGGATGCTTGTTGGGTTGGGGTGTTTTTTTCCTTTATAAAAATCCAGAACCAGCAAGTGTGATGCAACGAATCAAGAATGACACACACTGCCAAGAATGTCCTTTAAGAAACAGAATAACAGAATTGGAAGGTACCCTGGAGGTCATCCAGTCCAACCCCCTGCTCAAGCTGGAGACCTTAGACCCTTTCAATCAATCAATCAACCAAAATAGAGCTGGACTTTTGTTAGAGTCCCCAGATCAAAATTCAGATGCATGGCAAGCGCCTCATACTTATGACCGTTGTTGCGTGTGTGTCCCTCTCCCCCGGTCACACGATCCCCTTTTAGCGACCTTCTCATGACGGAGGGATCTGGTTTCTCTTAACAACTGGGTGACTGACTTATCGCCTGCCGTGATTCGCTTCATGGCGATGGCCAGAAAGTCCGTACAACCGGGTGAAAAGCTCCCTTAGCCAATGCCTCCCTTAACCTCCGGAAACCTTGAGTTCCGTGGTCACCGTTAAGCCGACCTCTACCTGTCCCCCTCCAGCCTTCCCACCTGAGGCCCCATCATCTTGTTTTATAGTCTGGGTCTCATCCATGGCCTTTCCCTCCCTCCTCCTGGTCATTTTCCCTCCAACGTAGGGCGAAAAAAACAATTGCAAAGAGGAGGTTCATCAGATGGGATTGGCTAGCACCTTCCCACGTTCAAACTTGTTCTCCTGGAATTCCCAATATATACTTAGGTAACTCAGAGCAAACTCTTTACTCCTGGTTGAGTCCAGACTAGTCCAGACTGAAGTTTATGGGCGACCCTGACGGCCTCCCTCTTTTCCTTTTTCTGACTTATTATTAAGAGAAAGACTTGATTATCCCGGCTGTTTCAGTTCTTCCAGATTTCCCAAACCATTTTGACTTTTTTAAAATATAGAGATAGAGATATATCTATCTCTACTGAGGCTGAGGAAAGACCGACAGACTGTTAAACCTCCAAGCTGAACTTCGGCAGAGTTGCTACGATAACTTCTTTTCTCCGGAAATCAGGATTCAGTATAGCAGGGGTTTTTTTTGGAGGGGGATTTATATTTCCCCCCCTGATTTGGCTTGAAGCAACTCAACAATCCCTGCAGAATTACTATTCCTCCGCTGCTCGAGGTTAGTTTGCATCTTCAGACAGTAGTTTAAAAAAAAAAAGTTAGGTTTGCGAGGGGGGGAGGGGGTTTATCCTAAACAGCAGAGGGATAGGACTAAGGGGTTGGACTAGATGACCTCCAAGGTGCCTTCCAACTCTACCATTGTGTGTGTGTGTAAGGAAAGAGCTGCTAAGGGGGAAATCTATCTTACTCTTTTGACCGGGCCTGTTTGGTACCTGGGGTTGCAGCCTTGTATCAGAATAAGAGTAGTGCAGGGGAACAACTCTGAAGCTGAACATATTCCTTACAACTGCAAGAGATGTTTGTATCATCAGTCAATCAGAATAGAGCTGGAAGGGCCCTTGGAGGTCTTCTAGTCTAACCCCCTTCTTAAGCAGGAGACCCTAGACCATTTCAATCAATCAATCAATCAGAATAGAGCTGGAAGGGAGCCTGGAGGTCTTCTAGTCCAGCCTCCTGCTCAAGCAGGAGATTCTAGACCATTTCAATCAATCAGAATAGAGCTGGAAGGGAACCTGGAGCTCTTCTAGTCTAACCCCCCTCTTAACCAGGAGACCCTAGACCACATCAATCAATCAATCAGAATAGAGCTGGAAGGGCTCTTGGAGGTCTTCTAGTCTAACCCCCTGCTATTTCAGACATATGGCGGTCCAATCTCTTCTTTAAAAACTCCAGTGATGGAGCAACCCACAACATCTGGAGGGAAGCTGTTCTACTGGTTTATTGTTCTCGCTGTCATGAAATTCCTCCTTAATTCTAGGTTGCTTCTCTCCTTGATGAGTTTCCATCCATTATTTCCCATCTTGCCTTCAGGTGCTTTGGAGAATAGGTGGACCGCTTCCTCCTCTCTGGGGCAGCCCCTCAAATACTGGAAGGCTGCTATCATGCAACCGTCCTTCCTATGTTTAGTTTCCACGCCTTTAATCCTCTTAGTTGCTCATCTCTGCACTTTTCCCCCCCCACAAAGTCTCATCATCTGCCGCTGAGGAACATTTTTGAAGGAACCTTAGAATAAGAGAAGCCTTCGAGGTCAAAGGAGGAGGAGGAGGAGGAAAACCGGCCACTGGGTGAAGAAGCATGGGGTGCAATCCAAACTATGGCTTGCTCACAGTGGCAACCATTGGAGCAGTGCTGGCTGTGCTAGGAGGAATTCTCATCCCGGTTGGAAATTACTTCATTGACAAGACAGTAACAAAGGTAAGGGACATCCCTAATTTTCTGTATTTCTCTGTGTTTCCCTCACTTCCTCCTCAACGTTTGCAGGATGTAGGCCGATGCTAGCAGAAATAACCTGCCACAATGGCATCTAAACTTCTTTTTTTATATATAATTTCATCCCACTGTTGAGTTGTTCGGACAAAGAAACCTTCAAACTAGGCAGAACAATTTCTACAAATCAATCAAGCAGAAGAGAGCTGGAAGGGACCTTGGAGGTCTTCTAGTCCAACCCTCTGCTCAAGCAGGAGACCCCAGACCATACAGTATATTACAGAAGAGAGTACACCTCCTCACCTTTTTGTAAATATTTAAGGATTTACATGGAAGAAATGACTCTTGGCTACAACAATAAAGTAGTGAGCACACAGCTTGTATAACGGGGTAAAGGTTAAACTAACGCAACACAACAGCCATTCATGTCGAAACCCCTGGCAACAGGAGTGAGTTACACCTCTAAGTGATAATGTCCAAATTTGGGCCCGGGGTGCCAATGTTTTGTGTGGCCACTATTATTTTCCAGCACTGCTTTGGGCACAGAGTTCACCAGAGGTTCACGGGTTGCCACTGGAACCCTCTTCCACTGCTGGTAGATGTTAAAGACCTTGCACACCTCCAGAGGTGGGTCTTCAGCAGGTTCTGACCGGTTCTGGAGAACCACCGGTAGCGGAAATTTTGAGTAGTCCGGAGAACCGGCCAATCCCGCCTCTGACTGGCCCCACCAACCTCCATCTCTTCTCTGCCTCCCATTGAGTCCCAGCTGATCGGCTGGGTCTCCCTGGGTTGCCCTGCACAGGAGAACGGAGCTGGAAAGCAGGTTAGGAAGGCGGATTTTGCAGCAACCTTCCCCTGCCCCAAGCCATGCCACACCCACCAAGCCACACCCACAGAAGCAGTAGTAAAAAAATTTGAATCCCACCACTGATCTGAATCAAACAGGTTTAGGGGGAGTAGGTGGTGATATAAATTCAATAAATAAACCTTGGTCTCATTGGACCACAGGACATGGTTCCAGAAAGCCATGTGCTAAGTTTGCTTGTCTGCAGCAAACCGTTGTGCGCATCAGCTTCCTCCCGGGACCGCAGCCCCGCAGACCAATTCGATGCAGCGTGCGGCGTGTGGTCTGAGCATTGACAGGCTGGTTCCCCTATCTCCCCACCTTCAACCTCTGCAGCAATGCTGGCAGCACTCAGGCGCCTATGAGTCTAGAACTGTCTGGTTTGGTTCTGCAACCCAACAGGACAGAGACAGACTCCAGAGAGGAATTAGGACTGCAGAAAATAGCAATGGCTACCAACCTGCCTTCCATGGAGGACCTGTATCCTGCACGAGTCAAAAAGAGGGCTGGGAAAATATCTACAGACCCCTCACATCCTGGACATAAACTGTTAACTCCCGCCCTCAAAATGACGCTATAGAGCCCTGCACACCAGAGCAACTAGACACAAGGGGAGTTTTTCCCCGAAAGCCATCACTCTGCTAAACAACTAATTCCCTCAACACTGTTCAACTATTACAAGTCTGCACTACTATTATTGCTAATCTTCTCATCCCTCCTTATCACCCATCCCCTCCCACTTCTGACTGCATAACTATAACTTTGTCCCTTGTATCCTTACGATTTATATGGACTGTTTCCTAGTATGATTTGATTGCTGATTGTACCCTATGACTATTATTATGATTCTTGACAAATGTATCTTTTCTTTTTATGTACATTGAAAGCATTTGCACCAAGACAAATTCCTTGTGTGTCCAATCCCACTTGGCCAATAAAGAATTCTGTTCCATTCCATTCCATTCTCTATTCTATTCCTATTCTATTCTTATTCTTATTTTATTCTATTATTCTATTCTTATTCTATTCTATTCCTATTTCATTCTATTCTAATCCTTTTCTATTCTTATTCTATTTTATTCCTCTTCCTCTTCCTATTCTTATTCTATTCTATTCTTATTCTTATATAATATTCCTATTCTATTCTATTTATTCTATTCTATTCCTATTTCATTCTATTCTAATATTCTGTTCTTATTCTATTCTATTTCCTCTTCCTCTTCTTATTCTATTCTATCCTATTCTTGCTATTCTTATTCTTATTATATTATATTCCTATTCCATTCTATTCTATTTATTCTATTCTTGTTCTATTTTATTCTTATTCTATAATATTCTATTCCTATTCTATTCTATTTATTCTATTATATTCTTATACTATTCTATTCCTATTTCATTCTATTCTATTCTAATCCTATTCTAATTCTATTCTTATTCTATTCTATTCTATCCTATTCTTTCTATTCTTATTCTTATTATATTATATTCCTATTCCATTCTATTCTATTTATTTTATTCTTATTCTATAATATTCTATTCCTATTCTATTCTATTTATTCTATTCCTATTTCATTCTATTCTATTTATTCTATTCCTATTTCATTCTATTCTATTCTTATTCTATTCCATTCTATTCTATTTATTCCATTCTTATTCTATTCCATTTCCCAAAGCCAACCTCTGGATAGGAGGCTGAGCAAGGGCCCTCACCTTCTTGGGTCGAGCGTGGCGAGGCCTGTCCTGAGTGGAACCTTCTCCTTCTCCTGCTCAGCCGCTGTGTGGTCTTGGCCCCGTGCTGCAGCTCAGTTTCAGGGACTTGGCGATCTTCTTAAAGCCCCCAGGCCACCATCCGTTTCTCCAGCTCCTCAGAGAGTTCACTGCCACGAGGTGCCATGTTGAGCTCCCAGGGACCAGGAGGAGAGAATGAGAGCCATTAGCAGCACATTGAACACACCTGCTTCCCCCTTCACACCTGAGACCTTGTAGCTCTAACCAGTCACATGACAGCAGGGAAGGAAAACAGCTACTTGGGCCCCATTTGGACATTATCACTTGGGAGGGGGGTGTACTTGCTTTTGTTGCCAGAGATTTAGGCAGGGGTGGGATTCAATTCTTTTAACAACCGGTTCTGGGGGCGTGGCTTAGGTGGTGGGCATGGCTTGGTGGTCCTGTGATTGGCTGGGCGTGGCCAACTCGATTATCACTCACATCGAGGCATGCATCTCCTCGCCTGGCTTCTCATGACTGTGGGGATGCTGCAACAGTCATAAGTGTGAAAAACGGTCATAAGTCACTTTGTTCAGGGCCATTGTAACTTGGAATGGTCACTCCACACAAGCAAAGGACCAGCAAAGGAGGGGAAAAACTCCAGAGAGGTTCTAGAGATAGGAAGTCCAGTCCTGCCAAGAATGTAATAAGGGTTAATGGAGAGGCAGTTTCTGTAAGCAACACCAGAATGTTTCCTTCCTGCCTTCCTTACAGGACTAGGCCAGTAATTTCTTCTAACAACCGGTTCTCCGAACTGCTTAGAAGTTTAACAACCGGTTCTGGCGAATAGGGGCGAACTGGTAGAATCCCACCCCTGGGTTTAGGCATGAATGGCTGTTGTGTTGCATTATGTTGAGGGGACCACACATTTACCCTGTAATACAAGCTGTATGCTCACTACTTTACGTTGTAGCCAAGGGTCATTTCTTCCATGCTGTCACAGGAAAAGATATGCTTGAATATTTACAAAATTGGAGGTGTACTCACTTCTGTGATATACTGTATCAGTCAATCAGAATAGAGCTGGAAGGGACCTCGGAGGTCTTCTAGTCCAGCCCGCTGCTCAAGAAGGAGACCCTAGGCCATTTCAATCAGTCAGTCAATGAAAAAAGAGCTGGAAGGGACCTCAGAGGTCTTCTAGATCGACCCTCTGCTCAAAGAGAAGACCCTAGACCATTTCAGACAAATCTCTTCTAAAAAAACTCCAGTGATGGAGCAACCCACAACTTCTGATGGCCAGCTGTTCAACTGGTTTATTGTTCTCCCTGTCAAGAAATTCCTCCTTAATTCTAGGTTGCTTCTCTCCTTGATGAGTTTCCATCCATTATTTCCCATCTTGCCTTCAGGTGCTTTGGAGAATAGGTGGACCGTTTCCTCCTCTCTGGGGCAGCCCCTCAAATACTGGAAGGCTGCTATCATGCAACCGTCCTTCCTATGTTTTAGTTTCCACGCCTTTAATCCTCTTAGTTGCTCATCTCTGCACTTTTTCCCCCCAAAGTCCCAACCTCTTTTTTTGTAATTTGTGATGAGGAAAACTGGACGCAACAATATTCCAGGTGTGGCTTTGTAAAGCGGTACTAATACTTCACATGATTTGATTCTGTGCCTCTGTTTATGCAACCAAAGGATCAAATTAGCTCTTTTTTTGGCTCCTGCCACCCAGAGCTGGCTCAAGTTTAAAGGATCGCCTACGTAGGACTCTTTAAGATCCCTTTCACCGTTGCTGGCTTTGGGCCAGGTTTCGCCTAATTTGGACTTGTCCCTTTGGGTTTCCCTGGCTAGGATAAGAGTTGTTAACCTAATTTTACGTAGCTTCTTCTCTGGTAATATTACACTAATAACTAGAGCATACAAAACATTTACTAGACCAATACTCGAATACAGCTCATCCGTCTGGAACCCACATTACGTATCTGATATTAACACAGTTGAGAAAGTCCAGAAATATTTCACAAGAAGAGTTCTCCACTCCTCTACTCGTTGCAGAATACCTTATGCCACCAGACTTGAAATTCTAGACCTAGAAAACCTTGAATTACGCCATCTTCGGTCTGATCTAAGTATAGTACATAAAATCATACATTGCAATGTCCTACCTGTCAATGAATATTTCAGCTTCAACCACAACAACACAAGAGCAAACAATAGAGACAAACTCAAACTTGATTGCAGGAAATACGACTTCAGCAACAGAGTGGTCAAGGTCTGGAATACTCTACCTAACTCTGTGGTTTCTTCCCCAAACCCCACAAACTTTAACCTTAGACTGTCTACTATTGACCTCACCCCTTTCCTAAGAGGTCTGCATAAGCGCACCAACGTGCCTACCATCCCTGTCCTATTGTTTCTTTTATTTTTCTTATATGTATCCATGCATTCATAACTATGTATATACTTATACCTGTTATCTTGTAAGCGATTGACAAACCAAATAAAATAAATAAATAAAATAAATAAATAAATAAATAAATAAATAGGTGCCAAACCTTCTCCACCTTAAATGTTGTAATGTTGGATCAGGGCCCATTGTTCGAGTCTGCCAAGATCTTTTTGAATCTCAAGGAATTTCTCTTGCTCCAGCTTTTAGGAACTCTGTTATTGTTTTAGTTTGAACTGCAAGTTTCAACTGGTGAGTTCCATAAACCACGGCCTGTGCACAGGGTTTAAGCCGAAGCATCAGATTATAACTGAAGATGATTTCAGGCTCTGTAAATCATGAATTACAACCGTTTGGGATCAGGGAGAGAATGGTGTGAGTAACTACGCGAAGAGCTTCGTTCTACGGAGCTGCTTTCTACGGTGTAATGTTTGAATACTTCAGAAGGCACAATTCTTATACGCAGAGTTTTTATAACTCTTCTCCAAAAATGTCAAAATATAGTTTGTGATCCACCATGAACGCAAAATGGACAGAGCACAAAATTGACATTTCTTTTTATTTTTCTTACAAGTATCTATCTCATGTATTCAAAACTACTGTATATTTATTCTTATATCTGTATCTTGTAAGCGATTGACAAATCAAATAAATACTAAAAAATACTAAAACTTATTTCTGCGAAGACACATACACACAAACACACAAAGGCAGGGGGTGGGATTAAAATTTCTTAACAACCGGTTCTGGGGACGTGGCCTAATTTGTGGGTGTGGCTTGGTGGTCAAGTGACTGGCTGGGCATGGCTTGTATGTAAATATTATAAACATTTATATCAATATTGAATCTTTTTATAAAAAAGAGCAACTTTTACCCAAAATCAGGCAAATAAGGCAGGCAGATTGAGTTGCTCACAGAATCACAGATTCACTCAGAGATCTACCTTTCTGCAATCTATTGCCTGAGTCTGCCACATAAAATTTTCTTGCAAGCAAACTCATAAAAATTTTTTGCAAGCAAACTCATAAAATTTGCTAGCAAGCAAACTCACAAAATTAACTCACAACACACCATGTATGTAAATATTGGATTTTTTTATTTAAAAAAAGAGCAACTTTTACCCAAAATCAGGCAAAGCAGGCACACAGATTAAGTTGCTCATAGAATCACTCAGAGATCTATCTTTCTGCCATCGGCTACCTGAGTCTGCACTGAATAATAGAAACCTCAGTCCTAAGGAAGGTTTGGCTCTGCTTAAAAGCAGAGCTGAAGATCTAATGATTAGCTAGAAAGCAAGAAATGCAATGATTTCCTGCTTTTTAGCTAATCTAAATCTCTCGGCACAACAGAACACCTGATGGTCAGTGAAAAAAAATAGCAACTTAGCAGACAAGTTTGCCAGGTAAGGAATGAGTGGGTGGTGAGGGTTCCTGCGGGCCATGTGGGCAGCGCAGTCTTGTGTTCCCAGAGCAATCTCTGAAAAATTTTGTATTCTGACCTACTTAGGGGTAGCAGGAAATCATATTAAAATGTCATTCTTATTCCCCTCTGCAGGAAGTTGTCATCGAAAATGGTACAATCGCCTATGAGAACTGGATTCTTCCGGGAAGTCCCATATACCGAGAGTTTTGGGTTTTTGATGTACAGAACCCAGAGGACGTAATGCAGAAGGGTTCTGTGCCAATATTTAAGCAGAAAGGCCCGTACACTTACAGGTAGGTCCAGACCTGAGGTTGAAGATGTCTTTGGAAGATGCATTTCCTGGCATTGGGAACAATTGGCCGGTGGAACAGCTGGCCACCAGACATTGTGGGTGCTCCACCCCTGGAGGTTTTAAGAAGAGAGTGACTGAAAGGGTCTGGGACTCTAGGGTTTCCTGCCTGAGCAGTGGGTTGGACTAGAAGACCTCCAAAGGTCTCCTTCCAGCTCTGTTATTCTATCATCCCTGATCAATTAACCAGTGGAACGGCTTGCCTCCAGAATGCTCCAGCACTGAGGTTTTTAAGAAGACACTGGACAACCACTTGCTTGAGATGGTAGAAAATACAGAGCAGGGCCATTTCAGACAAGTGGCTGTCCAGTCTTTTCCTTAAGACCTCCAGGAATGGAGAATCCACAACTTCTAGTGGCAAGCTGTTCCACTGGTTAATTGTCCTCACTGTTAGGAAATTTCTCCTTAGTTCTAGGTTGCTTCTCTCCTTGACTAGTTTCCATCCATAAGTTCTTGTCCTGCAGGACAAGCCATATATTCCACTGATGAATTGATCAGGGATTATAGAATAACAGAGTCGGAAGGGACCTTGGAGGTCTTCTAGTCCAACCCACTGCTCAAGCAGGAAACCTTATTGCCATCTCAGACCTACGGCTGTCCAGGCTCTTCTTGAAGACCTCCAGTGACGGAGCGTCCACAACATCTGGTGGCAAGCCCTTCTACGGAGCAAATGGCTCAGCATTTAACACGCGGATTCTCTTTCCCTTCAAAGGATGCGCTATACTCCCAAGGAAAACATCACGGAGCACCAAGACGCCACCCTGTCTTACCTCCAGCCAAATATTTTCATTTTTCAACCTGATATGTCAGTTGGGCCGGAAAGTGACACTTTCACCACCGTCAACCTTGCTGTTGTGGTAAGCAAGCCCCCTTAAGGTGTCTAACATCTGAATATTAAACTGTAATCATAAATCAGTCAAATATTGGGTTTGGGTATTCTCAGGGCTCTGGAATAATGTAATAATAATTATCGGAATAGAGCTGGAAGAGACCTGGGAGGTCTTTTAGTCCAACCCCCTGCCCAAGCAGTACACCATAGACCATTCTGGTCCAATGGACCTCCAGTGACCTCCAGTGTTGTCGCACCCACAACTTCTGGTGGCAAGCTATTCCACTGCTTAATTGTTCTCACTGTCAGGAAATTCCTCCTTAATTCTAGGTTGCTTCTCTCCTTGATGAGTTTCCATCCGTTGCTTCTCATCTTGCCTTCTGGGGCTTTGGAGAATAGCTTGACTCCCCCTTCTCTGGGGCAGCCCCTCCAATACTGGAAGATGCTATCATGTCATCCCTAATCCATTTATCCCCTTGACTAGCCAATCCCTCATTCTGCAGCCGTTCTTCCTATGTTTTAATCTCCATCTTAGTTGCTCTTTTGGCACTTTTTTTTCCCCCACAAAAAAAACTTTTTTGTAATAAGGTGACCAAAACTGGATATGGCCTTACTAAGGATTTGAACACATATAAAACTTAATCCAAGCCTGTTTGTATTGATTTGCATCCTAGTGCACAAAATTGAAGTTATAAGGATATTGGTATTTTGCTGCAGGCTGCCCCGGCTTTGTATAAAAATGGATTTATGCAATTCTTGATGGATATCTGGATGAGACTGGCAAAATCAAAATTCCTCCAAACTAGAACTGTGAAAGAAATACTTTGGGGCTACGAAGATCCTTTCTTGAAAAAAATCCCCTTTATAAAAATTGACAAAGTTGTTGGAATATTCTATCCTGTAAGTATGATCTCAGACGGGAAAATTAATTTCTGGGGATGTAATTTTAAGGAAAGTATCTGTGCTGAAACACCTCTGTAAAATTCAGAAAGTCCAGAATATTAAAATTAAAATAGCCATTGGCTTGTATTAGCATGGCTTACGAAAAATCAACAGGTTTTTATTCTAGAGAAGCAGCATTGCTGATATCATTCTATTCCATTGGACGTTAGGAATAAAAGTCATGGCAAAAATGGGATTTTGATAGGGGTGTAATTTCCTTTTTTTTGTTGGCTTGTTTCCTTTCATTGGATCTCAAAAATTAATTTTCTGTTCTCTCTCTTTCTCTCATTCAAGTACAATAAAACCTTTGATGGCCCTTACGAGATTTATAGTGGGAAAGGTGATATAAACAAGAAAGGAATTATCACCACTTATAATAATAGCAGGTATAATATTTGGGGAAATGTACCTATATATTTTTTTGCCTTCAAAATCATTTAATTTAGCATTCTGTCCTGTGCCTTGAACTCTTGCAGCATCTCCTTCCTTTCTCAGATTTCCTGGTGCAGGTGCAAAATATTCTAAGCATAGAAGGATGGGTTGGTTATCATTTTGTACAAGCTTGGCTTATGACCAAAATGGAGCCCGGAATGTATGTTGCTAAACAAGACATTTGTTAAGCGAGTTTTGCCCCTGTTTTATGACTTTTCTTACATGTTATTTTACTTTCTTTCTTTCTTTTTTTCAAAGGAATCTCAAATACTGGACAAGTTATTGTAGCATGGTGAATGGCACAGGTAAGTATGTCAGTGGAACAGCACTGAATTTCGGTGCAGAACACACACCCCATATAAATTTTGGCATGTGTTAAAAATAGTCCAGTGGCAAAACTGCTAAAGATTCCCGCATCAATGCATCAAATGAATGAATGAATGAATGAATGAATGAGAGGGGGGAGGGAGAGAGAGAAAGAGAGAGATGGATAGATGGATGGATGGATGGAAGGAAGGAAGGAGGGAGGGAGGGAAAGCGGAATTAAACAGTGCCACTGCCTTTTTCTTTTGGCATGCATTAAAAATATTTAAGGTTGAAACTGAAGTCCAGATGCTAAACATCTAAAAATTCCCACCTTGACACACCGAATGAATGAATGAATGAATGAATGAATGGAGAGAGAGAGAGAGGAAGGAAGGAAGGAAGGAAGGAAGGAATCTGGAAGTTTTTAAGAAGAGATTGGACTACCATTTGTTTGAAATGGCCTAGGGTTTTCTGCCTGAGCAAGGGGTTGGACTAGAAGACCTCCAAGATCCCTTCGGACTCTGTCATTCTGTATTTTTGAAACAAGTTGCAGGGCTCCCAAACTCACAAGATGCTCTCATTGTAACTCACAGATGGGAGTGCGTTCCACCCTTTTGTCAAAAAGAGTGAAGAGCTGTATTTCTTTTCTTCGGATATTTGCAGGTAAAAGGATCTTGAATTATGCTGCCTTCAGTCCAATCTAAGTATAGTATATAAAATCATACACTGCAATGTCCTACCTGTCAATGAATACTTCAGCTTCAACCATAACAACACAAGAACACACAATAGATACAAACTCAAGGTTAATCGCACCAAACTTGATTGCAGGAAATATGACTTCAGCCACAGAGTGGTCAATGTCTGGAATACTCTACCTGACTCTGTGGTCTCTTCCCCAAACCCCCAAAACTTTAACCTTAGACTTTCTACTATTGACCTCCCCGCTTTCCTAAGAGATCTGTAAGGGGGCATGCATAAGCACACCAACGTGCCTACCATCCCTGTCCTATTGTTTCTTTTATATTTTATTTTTCTTATATGTATCCATGCATTCATAACTATGTTTTTACTTATAACTATTATCTTGTAAGCAATTGACAAATCAAATAAATAAATAAAATAAATCTTGAACAAATGGGGGGGGGGCGCATTCCTTTGCTTCAGACACTGCAATAGTGAATTTCCGTTGCTAAGTGAGGGACGTTGTGAATGCTCCAAGACTGGAGATTCTTAAGAAGAGATTGCCTGAGCAGGGGGCTGGACTAGAAGACCTCCGAGGTCCCTTCCAACTCTGTTATTCTATTAACGCGCATTGTTCTCGCATCTCGCAGGTCCATCTACGCATTATTCGATAGGGATCTGACGGTGAAAGACATCCCACTGTATCGCTTCGGTATCCCTGCTTTGGCTTTTGCTTCACGCCTCACCAATCCTGATAATATCTGTTTCTGCACCGAAAAGATAGTAAGCAGGAACTGTACGACCAGTGGAGTCCTGGATGTCAGCTCCTGCAAAGAAGGTAGCCCCAAACGATGACGAGAAGCACGGACTAAGGAGGAAGAAAGCCGGGGGGGAGGGATTCAAATGTCTTCACAACCGGTCCTGGGGGCGTGGTCCAATTTGTGGGTGTGGGTTGGTGGTCACGTGACCGGCTGGGCGTGGCTTGTAGGTAAATATTGTAAATATTTATCTAAATATTGGAATTTTTTTTACCTTTAAAAAAGAGCAACTTTTACTCCAAAGCAGGCAAAGCAGGCAGGCAGATTGAGTTGCTCACAGAATCACAGATTCCTTCAGAGATTTATCTTTCTGCCATCGGCTACCTGGGTCTGCACTGCTTCAGTCCTAAGGAAGGTTCAGCTCTGCTTTTAGATTATCTAGAAAGCAAGAAATCCAACTATTTCCTGCTTTCGAGCTAATCTAAATCTCCCGGCACAGCAGAACAGATGATGCTCGAGGGGGGGGGGGGGGGAAGGAAAAATAGCAACTTTGCCAGGTAAGGTGTGAGTGGGCGGGGAGGGGCGGGTGGTGCACAGCATTTGAAAATCCTCTTCTTTCTTGCTTTTTCAACCTCAGCTGTGCCACGCGAAGCAGCTGAGGTTGAAAGGACAGTCCAGAGCCCCGGCAGGTGGGCGGAACCGGTTCTGGTGTCAGCTGCTCTTTGGAACTACCGGTTCTATAAAACCAGGCCGAACCGATAGTATTCCCACCTCTGAAGAAAGCTTCTTTGGACCCAGGGCAGAACCTGTGGGATTCTAATCCCGGGAAGCTGTGGGGGCACCGGGGTGAGAATGCAATAGAGGCGGTCCTCGTCTTATGACCGAAATGTTCTGTCGCTAAGCGCAGATGGCTGTTACGACCTTTCTTGTCCCCCCTGGCTAAGTGAATCCCTGCGATGGTTCTATTAGTGACAGCGACGTTCAGCGAAACCGGCTTCCCCTGTCGCAGGGCACCAAAGGGGATCACGTCTCCCATACACACACCGGGGAACTCTGCGACCGTCGTAAATAGGAATCATTTGCCAAGTGTTTTGATCCCGTGGAGAAAACTGCAAAAGTTGTTAGCTGTGAAAAATGGGTCTTAAGCCTGATATGGTCTCCTGTTTGGGCGGGGGGGAGGGGGTTGGACTAGATGGCCTACAAGGTCCCTTCCGACTCCGTTAATCATCATTTTCGTTTAACAACCTTGTAATCCCTTGCGGGGTGGAGTCTCTGGCAACTGAATGGAGCTAGCCAGAACATTGAATGGCCGGATGCCTTTCCTGTCGCCAATGAGGAGTTTTGTGCAGCAGATACATTCTCAGTGTGCCCAGAAGGGGGAAAATATCTGCTCCAGCACGAGTCCTAAAGTTCGGAAGACAACTGGTTCCCCGGACTGACCCAGATTGGGTCTTGCGACATTATTGTGGGATGATGTTATGTTTGCCTTGTTGGGTGACATCTGCAGTTTTCAAGTCAGTTTCTGGGACAGAGTGGCCGTGGACGATCCGATAAAATGCAAAATGTGCTCCTCTTCTGTTTTATTTCCCCAGGGAAACCAGTCTATATCTCCTTGCCCCATTTCCTGCATGGAAGCCAGAAAATTTTTCAGTTTGTGAAGGGGATGGAGCCCAACGTGGAAGAACATACCACCTTTCTGGATGTGGAACCGGTAAGTGACTGCAAATTTTATGGGGTGGGGCTTAGTTTTGGGGGAGGAAAATAAGATGGGGAGGGGGAATTCTGCCTCTGCCTCCCAGCATCCATCGGTATTCATCTGGCTAGCGTCCTGTCAGTTTGTGAGAGAGAGTTGAGGGCTGTTTGGAAAGTGAAACAGTATTTGCCATGTGAGCAAGAAGGAGACAGCAAGGAGCCTGGGCGTGGCTTAGCTCAACTGTTCCTGGACTAAAGCTGCTTGGTGCTGTGAAACTGAAACTCCTCTGCTTGTGTTTTGCATTTGGAAGAGATTTCTTTTCTTCAGGTGGGGAGGGGAGTCGAACTCCTTAGCAGCAGAGCGTGATAATAATAATAATAATATAGGAAATACTCTAAATGCTCTGATGGTCATTTGGAAAAATCCTTTCTTAGGGAATCCCTAGAAGCCAAGAGGAACCTATGGGCCAAATTTCAAGTTTGTAGACTTTACGGTTCTGGAGATTTTGTGATGATGCATGAGTGGTATTTCACTTTTATATATATATACATACATACATACATACATACATATATATAATGTACATAATATAAATATGTATATATCTATACACACACACACACACATATATATATATATATATATTCTTTTTGTGTACAATAAGTGGTTAGTGAACAGCATACTGAGTCAATTTGTTTATATGGCAATTTTAAACTCCTAGTTTCTATTATCTAACCACTGATTAAAACAAATCCCAGGTTTGAAAATATTCTGTGTCTTTTGTTTCTTCTATCTTCAATGTTAATCTGTCCATTTCTGCACAGCCTAATATTTTTGTGATTTATTTCTTCTTCTGTGGGTGTTTCAATGCTGCTAATCCTTGATTATTCCGGCCAGTTTGCAAAATTCAACGTACCGTGTTCGTTTAGCTTTTTTTTCTTTTTTTTCAGATCACAGGATTTACTTTGGCCTTTTCCAAAAGGTTGCAGGTGAATTTATTGGTGAAAAACAATCCAAAAATCACGTAAGTCTCAGCTGTTCTTTTATTTTCCATTGGGGGAAAGGTTGGCCAATGGGAAGTGGCTTATGGGCAATAGCATCTTCGGAACGGGTGGAAATCTGCAAGAGGGCAGGCTGCTCAAAAGAAAAGAAGAACCAGGGGGGACTCAATAGCAAGGTTCCAGTATTTGAGGGGCTGCCCCAAAGAAGAGGGAGTCAAGCTATTCCCCAAAGCACCGGAAGGCAGGACAAGAAACAATGGATGGAAACTCATCAAGGAGAGAAGCAACACGGAACTAAGGAGAAACTTCCTGACAGTTAGAACAATTAACCAGTGGAACAGCTTGCCACCAGAAGTGGTGGGTGCTCCATCCCTGCAGGCTTTTAAGGAAAGACTAGATGGTCACTTCTCTGGAATGGTCTAGGGTTTCCTGCTTGAGCAGGGGGTTGGACTAGAAGACCTCCAAGGTCCCTTCCAGCTCTATTCCAATTGATTGGTTGGTTGATTGCCATCCACTTTACAGATAAGACTTCATCCATGGAAAATAGAATAGAACTTAAAACCAACCAAAAAATATGGTAGCCATTTTTTGCCTTCTCGCAAGACAGCTAACCAAAACGGAGCCATTCTAATGTTCTTTCTTTCTTTCTTTCTTTCTTTCTTTCTTTCTTTCTTTCTTTCTTTCTTTCTTTCTTTCTTTCTTTCTTTCTTTCTTTCTTTCTTTCTTTCCTTCCTTCCTTCCTTCCTTCCTTCCCTCCCTCCCTCCCTCCCTCTTTCTTTCTTTCTTTCTTTCTTTCTTTCTTTCTTTCTTTCTTTCTTTCTTTCTTCCTTCCTTCCTTCCTTCCTTTCTTTCTTTCTCTCTCTCTTTTCCTTTCTTTCTTATTTTTGTTTTCTGCAGAGCGCTAAGAAACATCAAACATCATTTTTACTTTCCTATTTTATGGCTGAATGAGGTTAGTAGGTTTCTTTCCTTCCTTCCTTTTGAGTTTGACTTTTCGAACCCACCTGGGATCTCTGTGGATTGAACCAACTAAAGAAAAAGAATTTGCAAAGAAGGTCTGGAAATGATCACCAGGGAGGGACAAAGAGAAGGAACGGTTGCAGGGTTTGGGTTTATCTAATCTAATGAAGAGAAAGACCAGGGGGGACATGATAGCAATATTCCAGTATTTGAGGGGCTGCCCCAAAGAAAAAGGGGGGGGGGGTTAGCTTATTATCCAAAGCCCCAGAAGGCAAGAGAAGAAGCAACGGACGGAAACTCATCCAGAAGAGAAGCAACCTGGAACAAAGGATAAATTTCCTAACAATTAGAACAATTAATCAGTGAAACCAGTGGTGGGATTCAATTTTTTTTACTACCGGTTCTGTGGGCGTGGCTTGGTGGGCGTGGCAGGAAAAGGATACTGTAAAATCTCCAGTCAGAGGTGGGATTTGCTGGTTCTCCGAACTACTCAACATTTCCACTACTGGTTCTCCAGAACTGGTCAGAACCTGCTGAAGACCCACCTCTGAGTGAAACAGTTTGTATATACAATCTGGGGATTGGATCAGTTTCTTACTTGCAATGATCTTCTCTGGGCATACCTTTTTATGCAAAATTGGGCAAATTGCAAATTGGGCATAGAGAAGAACACTGCTGGGTATTCAGACTGTATTGTCCACCTGGAACGATGTTGAAAAATACTGATTTTCTTCCTTCCTTTCTTCCTTTTTCTTCCTTCCTTCCTTCTTCTTTCTTCTTTTTTACCTTTCTTCCTTCTTTCTTTCTTTTTTTCTTCCTTCCTTTCTTCCTTTTTCTTTCTTCCTTTTTACCTTCCTTTTTCTTTTTTTCCCCTTCCTTTCTTCCTCTTCCTTCCTTCTTCTTTCTTTCTTTTCCTTCCTTCCTTCCTTCTTCTTCCTCTTCCTTCCTTTTTACCTTCCTTCCTTTTTTCTTTCTTTCTTTCCTTTTTCTTCCTTCCTTCCTTCCTTTCTTTTTCTTTCTTCCTTTTTATCTTCCTTTTTCTTTCTTTCTTTTTCTTCCTTCCCTTCTTCCTCTTCCTTCCTACCTTCCTTCCTTTTTCTTTCCTTTTTCTTCCTTCCTTCTTTACTCTTTCTTTCTTTCCTTTTTCTTCCTTCCTTCCTTCCTCCAGACGGCAACGATCAGTGATGAGAAAGCAGAGTTTTTCCGATCAAAAGTGACCAACAAGATCAAGCTGCTGAACCTCCTTCAATTGACGCTAATGATTGTCGGTTCGGTGATGTTCCTTGGATTCCTATTCGCTTTCTTCATGTGCAAAGTGAAGAACCCTAAATGAGTTAAGTCAGGTTTAGAACTTGAAAGCTCTTAATTGATTCATTGGTTCGGAAGCCGTCTTGGTTCCACCAGGTTCTGGGTTCCGTAGGACCCTGAAAATAGTGTGTAGCAAGAAACGAGGAAAAGAACAATAATTCCAGCTAATAGATAATATCCTACGTGAGCTTCACACCCAGCGCCTGGGGAACCAGCCAGATTTTCAAACTTTGTGAGTGATGCAGAACTTTGGAAAGATTGCAAGGCTGGTGCCGTGTCACAAATGGCCACTTCTTAGCAGTTTTGTTTTTAAACAGGGTAATTTGCAAATGCGACTCACTTAACGAATGCCTCACTTAGCAACGGGACTTCCTGTATTTGCCCATATAGCACTACCCTTTTCAGAATCCCAAATTGGGACGTCTACTCTTCCTCGTGCTGTTTGCTGAATTTAGGGAACTCTGTTTCTAACCAGATAAGATTCCAGCCAGATGTTTTACAAGATACTCATTTCACTAATTTGTTGTCATTTTGGGTTTTTTTTTTTAAACTGTATTTGTTGTTATATTGTGAGCTCCCACCCCCTGGAGTTGGTTTGGAATCATATAAGTCAAATAACATTGCAAGCATCAGTTCCTGTTTATGAACAGAGAAAGGAAAGAGATACCTAAATAAATGGGTTGGACTAGAAGACCTCCAAGGTCCCTTCCAACTCTGATATTCTATTCTATATTCTATTCTATATTCTATATATTTATTCTATTCAATTCTCTATTCATCTATTCTATTCTCTATTCATCTATTCTATTCTATTTTCTATTCTATTTTCTATATTCTATTCTGTATTCTATATTCTATTCTATATTCTATTCTATTTTCTATATTCTGTATTCTACATTCTCTATTCTATTCTCTATTCTATATTCTCTTCTATATTCTCTTCTATATTTATTCTCTTCTATTTTCTATTCATCTATTCTATATTCATCTATTCTGTTCTGTTCTATTCTATTCTATATTCATCTATTCTATTCTATTTTCTATTCTGTATTCTATATTCTATTCTATATTCTATCCTATCCTAAATAGATGCAGCATGCAGTATCTTTTTTCAAAAGCTAACCCTATCATCCTAAAATGACACCACCTTTTGTTATTTTTTATGATAATCACGGAAATCACAGTGTATGAAAACGGCCAGAATGAGGGCCGGTCATATATCCATGAAAATCAAACATTATCTGGGAAAGGTCAATTTTAATATGCATCATATATACGTCCTTTGGGACACTTCATTTTTATCTGGACTTGCTGTGGGTTTGCTGCCTGCTCTTTCCTCGTGGACGGCTTTGACGTTCACGGATCCTTGCTTGCAATAATGGACTTGGAAACATGGTGGTTTCGATGACCCGGAACAGGAACCTAAAAAGAAATCAGATATTCAAGCAAGCGGGGAAGGGATGGGGTTAAATTAAGCAGGAGGTCCTCGGATTACGACCACAGTCGAGCCTGAAACTTATGTCGCTAAGCGAAAACGTTCGTTGAGCCAACATTTTGCCCTGCTTTATGGCTTTTCTTGCCGACATAGTTAATTGGACCGTCGCGTTGTTTAAGTTAGTAAGAGGGTTCCCTGTTGGATTTGACATGGATTTGCTTACATCAAGAAAAGTCATAACTCACTTTAAAAACAAATTCTCACTTCGCCACGTAAGTTTTGGGCTCAGTTGCGGTCGTCGTAAATCGAGGACTGCCTGTACCTTGTGGAGAACCAGAGAGGATTTGAGATTGCTAGAGGAAGGATTGTATAACAGGGCAATTCACACACTGCATACCCAACTCAGAAGTAAATAAATGCAAGAATTCCATTTGTTTCCATTTTCCCCAGGCCAGAAGTTCCCTTTTTCCATACCAGAATTTCCATTTATTTCTATTTTCCCTATGCCAATTTCCTTGGGAAGAACTTCAAAAATAAATTCTTGCCCGTCGTACTGGATGAGAACTAGCGTGGGAAAAAGCAAGATGACTGGCTGGCAGATTTAGGCAGGTTAAAATTAATACATTACCTTGGAAGCAAAGCCAGTGTAATTGCGATCGTGAAGTCCAGATAAAACATCGGATTCATCAGTTGCCTCTGGATAATCCAGTATGGATTTGCTGGTGGGTTACAGAGGATGCAGAAAGCTCCCAGAAGCCCAAGGATGAAGAAATATAAAAAGATGCTACCAGCCAAAACAGAGAAATGTATAATAGTCTGAAACAAATTTAAAAAACAAAACAGAAGAGTACAAATTTGGGTTCCATCAAACCTGTTTCCATTTGGACAGCTAAAATTAAATGCCATGAAAGGGAGTTTTACTTCCCCTTTTTTAAAAAGTGCCTTCTGAAAACAAATATTTTATTTGGACAGAGACTTCAGCTATAGCTCGGTGGCTTGTCGATTTTTACACTTTTCTCGACCATCGTTAGTTTATCGAAGTATAAAAAGCAAAGAAAAATGCAAATAATGTGGGAAGGCACTGAACACATAAGATACTCACCAAATTTTTACTTTCAATCAGAAGGTGCAGTAATATTATAAAAAGCATGGTGGTATTCATACGATTTCCAAAAGAGTAGATGTCTACATCAGAATTTAGGAATGTCTGCAAAGGGAAAAAAAAACATGATGTAGCCATCAAATATAGATATATTTTATAGCAGTGGTCACTGCTTTTTGGTTTTATACAGGTGGGCCTGTAACGTTTGGGACAAATAAACATGTAAAAAGAGTGTGCACTATTTTTTTTAAAAAAATTAAAACAGATTCAAAGAGTTGGAAGGGACCTTGTAGGTCATCTAGTCCAACCCCCCACCAAGCATTAGAGATCAAGGAAAGAGAGTCCTCGACGTATGACCCCAAGGAAGTATGACATTTCTGCTGCTAAGTGAGACAGTTGTTAAGTGAGTTCTGCACCGTTTTATGGCCTTCCTTGCCACCATTGTGAAGGGAATCACTCCGCAGTTGTTCAATTAGTCACATGGTCGTTAAGTGAATCTGGTGAATCCCCATTGTCAGACAGTCGCAAAAGGGGATTGCGTGACCCAGGGAATACAGAGTCTTTTGCCAAGGATCTGAATTTTGATCGTGTGACCACGGAGATGCTTTCAAATAATCGTGAAAAACGGTCACAAGTCACTTTTTCAATGCCGGTCACTAAACGAGCTGTTGTAAGCCAAGAGACTACCGGGAGCCGGTTTTATAAATACTTACAAAGTAGCAGATAAAAAAACAAACCAGACTTTGGTAAAATGCATCCACCAGGTTCATTGCAAAGGCTGTCCCCGCATACGGCTGAAATGGAAGTAAAATAAAAGAAAGAAAACAGGCTCATCACTTCTGCTGGTTTGAATGATTAACCCTTTAGGTAAGTTTGTATGTCTAAAGCTAAGCTCAAGTCTCCAACTGAACCTGAATCGAAATCCAAACCACATCTCCTTAGTCGACTTCCTGAAATGGCGATGGACAAGCCCAGAATCCAACAGCTGGATTTCTGATGAAAACAAGAATTAATGCGCTCCATGCCACAACACAGGCTCCATGGAAGGGAAGTAAAAACTCTGTTTTTCTATTCTATTCTATTCTATTCTATTCTATTCTATTCTTTCCTATTCTATTCTAATTCTAATTCTAATCCTATTCTATTCTTCATTCCAATATCTATTCTATTCTATTCTACTCTACTCTATTTCCATTCCATATTTTCTATTCTATTCTATTCTTTCCTAATCTATTCTATTCTTTGCTAATCTATTCTAATTCTATTCTATTCTTCATTCCAATATCTATTCTATTCTACTCTACTCTATTTCCATTCCATATTTTCTATTCTATTCTTTCCTAATCTATTCTATTCTTTCCTAATCTATTCTATTCTAATTCTATTCTATTCTATTCTTCATTCCAATATCTATTCTCTTCTATTCTACTCTACTCTGTTTCCATTCCATTCCATATTTTCTATCCTATCCTATTCTAAAATGTAGGATCAGTGTTAGACAGACTGACCCATTCTTCTAAGAGCTGATGAATAGAAATAGCTGTACAATAAATCCATGTTTCTGGAAAAATTTTCCTTAAATAATATAAACAATGAAAATCAGGAAGAGCAGCCCAGGCCAGGAGGCAACTGGGAGTATAATAAATCTTGCATGTCATGGGGAAAAAATACACTTCTCTCCAAAAATCCATTTCCATCCGTTGGTTAGAAACCTGCCTAAGAATATTTTATAGCTCCAACTTTTTCAGAAAGTCAGAAAGGAACAAATTATAAAAATTATGGTTCAAGGAGCGTGGGACCAAGATCTGAGAAATCGATGGAGTTTTCAAATAGGTGAGCCAAGCCCCAAAAATAAATACCTCGTTTTTCTGACTTGCTTTGTAAAGCTCTGGATGCTTCATGAGGGTTTCTGCAGACACGTCTTTATCTAAAACCCCGTATATGACAGGTGGCACCGAGGTGAAGAGAAGATTGAAGAAAATCAGGCTCCAATAATCAATCATGGGAGTTCCTGAAAACCCACAAAGGAATTGATACCAGAAGAGGAGATTGACATATGCCTGCAATGATTTAAAAAAAAAAAAAAAAGACAGTGCAAAACTGGGATTAATGTTTGTTAATCTTTGGAGGCTTAATCAACCTTGATGTTAGTGGTAGTGTTAGTTTTTGTAATCAGACTATTTCCATTTTTTGTAGCAACTCAAAGGTAGGATTCGTATTAGAATCCAGTCCTTGCTGATCAAGAGAGACATAAAAAATAGCAATAGCCCTTAAAGACTTATAGACTGCTTCACACTGTTTTTTACTGCCCCCTCTCTCTCTCTCTCTAAGCAGTTTATAGTGTCAGCTTATAGCCCCCAACAATCTGGGTCCTCATTTTACTGACCTCGGAAGGACGGAAGGCTGAGTCAACCTTAAGCCGGTCAGGATCAAACTGCTGGCAGTAGACAGAGTCAGCCTGCAATACTGCATTCTAACTACTGAGCCACTATGGCCAGATAGATAGATAGGTAGATAGATAGATGAAAGAGAGAAACAAAAAGAGAGAAACAGAAAGAGAAAGGAAAGAAAGAAAAAAGAAAGAAAGATAATGGATGGATGGATGGGAGAGAGAAAAATAGATAGATGCAAGAAAGAGAAGACACAGAGAGGA
The DNA here is from genome assembly GCA_023653725.1 of Bungarus multicinctus. NCBI lineage: Eukaryota > Metazoa > Chordata > Lepidosauria > Squamata > Elapidae > Bungarus > Bungarus multicinctus. The sequence goes on along the minus strand of CM042845.1, from coordinate 8,408,819 downwards.
ACAGAGAAAGAGAGAAAGAAAAATAGATATAGATAGATAGACAGACAGACAGACAGATGGATGGATGATGGATGGGAGAGAGAAAGATGAAAGAAAGAAAGAAAAGAAAGAAAGAAAGAAAGAAAGAAAGAAAGAAAGAAAGAAAGAAAGAAAGAAAGAAAGAAAGAAAGAAAGAAAGAAAGAGAAAGAAAGAAAGAAAGACGATGGATGGATGGGAGAAAGAGAAGAGAGAAAGATGGAGGGAGGGATGGATGGATAGAGAAGAGAGAGAGAGACATGATTGACATTAATTTAGATTAACTTCTAAACCGAGACAGAGGGTCTGTTTCCATCTCCCCGGCCAGCCTCTGACCTCTGAACCCGCTAACCCTGTCCCCCTTTCCAGTGCCCTCTTCCCCCCTCTTCAATTCAGGGTGCCACTGGGCACCAACGTACCAGGTTCTTGTAAAAGAAGTAGAGGATCATGTTAGCCAGCCGGGTGTAACACCAGTGGCCGTGAACGAAGAGCAGCTTCCGAAGGTGCTGGAATTGAGAAATGGCGAAGTCGCTGGCTAAAACCGCCTGCAAAGACACGTCAGAAAGGAAAGAGCGGGCGGAGTTAGCAGGTCTTGCAAACGCCTGAAAACTTAGCGGCATAAATCCCCTGGCAAGGGAGGGGTTCCAGATTACAGATGAACAGAGTCGGAAGGGACCTTGTAGGTTCATCTAGTCCAACCCCCACGGCCCAAGCAAGAGACCCTACGCCATGACTGACAAAGGGCAGTCCAGTCTCTTCTTGAAAGCCTCCAAGTCCTTGACTTACGACCACCACGGAGCCCGAAATTTCTGTCATTAAGCCCGACAGGCATTCCTTAAGGGAGTTCTGCCCCGGGTTATGACTTGTCTGGCCGCGTTCGTTCTGCGAACCACTGCCGTTGTTGAATTAGTCACGCCGTGGTTAAGAGAAGCCGGCTTTTCCCCCTGGACTATGAACCCGTGGCCAAGAATCTGAAGTTGGCATGACATGATCCTGGTGTCAGGATTCCGACGGATGCCCTAATTAATTCAAGAGCTTCCAGCCAAGCTTCAAAAGAAATCCAATTATTTATTAGGAGCAACATGTCGGCACTTTTCCCAAGGGCAGCCAGCTCTGCCCCATGTCATTTACTGCCCACGTATGACCCTGTTTCCCCGTTTCTCCCAGGGTGTGTCATAAGTCACATTCTCCAACCGGAGCACTTTCCTGGGCTGTAGAAAACACAGCTCTCTGGCTTGCTCTGGTAACCTGGGACACAATCTGGAGAAAGGTATGCGTGGAATGTGCTTCTGGTCATTGCCGACGTCCAGACCTTCCGGCGCGCAGTTAAGACCTTATTCTTCCAACAGGCCGGCCTGGCCCAGTAAATGGTTTATGGGGTTTTAATTTAATTTGGTTTTTAAAATTTTAAAATTTTAACTTTTTAATTTAATCCTGGAATTTTAAATTTTGTAATTCTATAATTGAAGGGATTCGGCCAGATTCGTGTTATTTAATTTATTTTTAATTGTATATATTCCATTTTTAGTAGGCTGTACACCGCCCCGAGTCCCTTTTTGGGAGAGGGGGCGGTATAGAAATTTAAATAATAAATAAATAATAAAATAGCAACCAAGCTTCTAACCCCCCCCATCCCCCACCTATGCAGGGGTGGGCTTCGAAAGTTTTAGCAAAGGGTTCTCTGCCTGGTTGCTGGGTGGGCGTGGCCATGGTGGGCGTGGCCTAGTTGGCCTCCTGCACCTGAGCACTGTGTGCCCGGGCTGCCGAGGCTCTCTGGAAGCCACAAACGGGCCCATTTCCGGCCTTCCCGAACTTCCGGGAGACCTGTTTTTCGCCCTCCCCAACCCTCTGCACATGCCCTGCACTTATCTGCATCCAAAACGGGCCACATGGGGACACCTGGAAGGGGTGCGGGGAGTGGGGGGGGCCAGCCAGGAGTGGAATTCGGGGGTTTCTCCAAACTGCACAGAATCTTAGCTAAAGGACTCTCCCGAACCCCTGCGAGCCCTCAGCAGCCCCACCCCTCTGCCTATGGCAACTCAAGAGCAGTCCAGGAATGCTTTATGAGTTGACACCTGGGGTTGTGACCCATTGGGCCGTAAGGGTGAAAAAAGGACCTAAATCTCATTTCCCAGTGCCGTGGCAACTTACAAACGGCCACTCAATGAAGTGTCGTAAGCCGAGGACTGCCTGTACTGGGGAATGAAGACGTAGGCAGCGTTGCTCTCACTCAGGGGTCAGCGACACGCCCCTACCTGCATGCCTTCTTGTCCAGAGATTCCGATGCCGATGTCCGCCACCTGAATCATGCTTACGTCATTGGCCCCGTCACCTTCAAAGCAGAAAGATGCAATCGGGGCCTCACAAAAAAAACAACAACAACCCTACAACGTTTTATACACAACCGAGGAAATACAACTCACAGATCATCCAAATAGATGGCCAGCTACATATAGGTAGAGGTGGAATGCATGGCTGAGAATTTAGGATTTAGAATTCGGTGGAACATCATGAGTGGGAAAAGACGGGTGTTCGAAGTTTCCAAGAGGTGGCACATTCACACACACACACACACACACACACACTTTCCTGCCACGTGTTGTGGCTCTCCGGCGAATGACGGAGCTGGCAGTAGAATCGGACAGTGGCGAGGAAGTTGGGGAGGAACCTGGGCCAGTCCTGGAGGCTGAGGAAGGCTTAGGCGAGGGCTCTGCGTCAGAGGCAGAGATGGGGCCAGGGCCGTCCGACAGTCAGCAGCTGCCTTCGGGCTCAGACAACAGTGAGGCGGGGGAGCTTCTGGAACCGGTTCCCAGCCTGCGCATGCGCAGAGCTGCCAAAAGGAAGGCACAATTAAGACCTCAGGGTCGACATGGGAGTAAGGGCACAGGGGGACAGTGAATGGCCCCTCCCATCGGGATTAAAAGAGAGAGAAAAAGGGGAGGGGGCTTTTGCAGGAAACAATTTGTTGGTTCTTTTGTTCCAGCCTCGTGGAGATTTGTCTGTATAACCCAGCCCTTCCTTGTCAGCACTGAGTGTGGAACTATTTACCGGGCAGCTTTCCAAGATAGATAAGGTCTGAGCTCATTAGTCTACCTTCGCAAGACAGTTTGCCAAGCCGTTGGCTGAATATGAATGCAAGAAATTCACGTTCGTTTAAATAAAAGAGGATTTTGCCGGGACACAGAGTTGGCTTAGTGCTTTTGGGGGGTAAATCTAGGACAGGACACCATGAGATGCAACTCACCCACGGCCAACGTCATGACCTGCAGCTCCTTCTGGGCCTGTTTCACCATTTTGCTTTTCTGCAGGGGCGTGGCTCGGCAACAGATGACAGCCCGGACTTTCCTTACAAGCTGCATGAAAGCGTTTTGGAGCCTTCTGTGCAAAGCAAATTCCAGGGTCGGCCCGTTGATGATCAAAGCGAAGTTTCTGGAGGGAACCGCTGCTCCTGAAGGGTTCCGGGGCTGCGGGGTCTGAGTTTTTATATCGATCTCTTCCAAAATGCTTTTCACTTTTTGCGCGCAGGTCTCCTGGTCGGGGAGAAAAGAAAATGGGTGAGAGAACAGCTTCACCTCAGTTCAGTTGGCTTCTAAGGGGTCCTTTCGATTGTAGCTGGCTTGGCTTTGAAAACCAGCCTCGCATGCGTATTACGGCATGACGTTGACAACCTAACATTGCACGAGGTCTTCAAGTGAGAAACAGGGCTGTTAAGGGAAGCTGGGTTTCCCTTTGGCTTGGCCTGTCAGAAGGGGGCAAAAGGGGACTCCGAGGACGTTATAACTATCATGTTGCCAAGTATCCAAATTTTGCTCACATGAGCACAGAGGCGCTCCAATGGTTTTACAGGTGAAAAAAACAACAGAATGGAATGGAATAGAATGAATAGAATGAATAGAATAGAAAATAGAATGCAGAAGAGAATAGAGAATGAGAATAGAGAATAGACTAGATTTGACTAGAACAAGAAAGAATATAATAGAAAATAGAATGCAGAATAAAATAGAGAATTAGAATAGAGAATCAGACTAGAATAGAATAAGAAAGAATAGAAAATAGAATTAGAATTAGACTAAAATAGAATAGAATAAGAAATAATAAGAATAGAATAGAAAATAGAATAGAGAATAGAATAAGAAATAATAAGAATAGAATAAAAAATAATAAGAATAGAAAAGAAAATAGAATTAGAATAGAGAATAGAACAGAAAATAATAACAGAATAGAAAATAGAATTAGAATTAGAATAGAGAATAGAATAAGAAATTATAAGAATAGATTAGAAAATAGAATTACAATTTGAATAGAGAATAGAATAAAACAAGAAATAATTAGAATAGAATTAGAATAGAGACTAGACTAGACCAGAATACGAAATAATAGAAGAGAGTAGAACTGATTCACTTAACCACCATGGCAAGAAAAGTCGTAACACGAGGCCAAACTCGCTTCCCAGATGTTCCAACCTTAGCCACGTCAATTCTGGCCTCAGTTATGGTCATAACCCCTGTATCTGGAAGACCGTATCCTCCAGCCCCAAAATCCCACAAAGACACAACATTTTTCGGGGGGCAAAAGTCCTTTTATGGAGAGCCACAAGAGCTGCCAACACACCAAATTCTCACTGTTGAGCGAGAAAAGTCGGTCTGACCCGTCGAGTAATTTGCAGGAATAGGCGATGTTGATGGCCGTCTCCTTTTTATCGCCAGTCAGCATCCAAACGTTAATCCCGGCTTTCCGGAGAGCCGCTATGGTTTCTGGAACCCCTTCTTGCAGTCGGTCCTCGATTCCAGTGGCCCCTATTAAAACAAATAGAAAAGGGGAAAAACAACAACCAGGGTCATTATTTCAATTTTTTTTAAAAGAAAGAAAGAAATGCAAAACAAACATTAAAAAGAACGCAGCAGGCTGGAACAAATGAACGTAAAGATTCCGGGTAGCCCTCGACTTACGACCACAACATTCCTGTGGCTAAGCGAGACATTGGTTGTGGGAGCTCCGCTCCCCCCCCCCATAGTATGACCTGTCTTGCCGCGATTCCCTGCATTGGTTAAGCAAGGAAAGTGGTGGTTCAGCGAGCAATCGTCATAAATACGAGTCGGTTGCCAAGCGTTGGAATTTGGGATCGCGTGACCCCGTGTTCCCACCCAAGCCTTGTTCAAGTTAAACAAACTGTGTATAAAAGCAAACCTAATAGGTTTGAGAAACTGCTCCATTCCGGGGAACACGTTATAGGTTTTGCACTCGCTCAAAAACCGTGAGGATTCTGGTTCAAAACATTTGACAAATATTCCAATTTGCAAGTTTATTTTATTTTTTGCATTCAAAAGGGAAAGTTTCGGGACATTGGACGCGCCAAAAACCTTTCAGAAAGAAAGATTTTGCAGAGAGATACCGATGAGAATTGCTTGGAGTGTGGTGCGGTGGCCTGGAGGTGGCGCTCTCGCCTCACCACCAGGAGTCTGTGAGTTCAATCCTAGGGAGAGGCAGATACTTTCCCCTCTCTGGGCACAATGAGAATATTATCTGCCAAACAAGACTGGTGACAGGAAGGGCATCCGGCCATTAAAACACTCTGCTAGCTGTGTTCTGTCCAGACTCCACCCCGCAGGGGATGACAGGGTCATTTAACGGAAAGGATGATACTGAGGAGAATTGCTTCTGTATTTTTAAGAGGTTAAGCATCGGTTTACATTGCAACTCACCAAGCAGGGTTAATTTATTTTCGAGCCTCTCCGCTGATTGCAGAAGCAGCTGCTCCCTGTTTTCTATGCTGCTTTCAGCTACGAATTGTCCTTTCAGCCACTCTTCATATTCTTCGTTGCTCAGCACCTGGACGGCCCCCCAAAATAGGCATCCCTCACAATGATATTAATGGCAACACTTAAGTGGCAAGGGGGTTTCCTTGGGTCTATGGCAATTCGGAACAAGGGCAAAGGAACGGCGGAATGGAATCGTTAAAAGGGAGGGTGCAAAAAGGAAGGGCAGAATGAAAAGCGGATGAGACACATTAAATGTATTTTAAGTAGTCGGACTGTTGGATTGTTCCTCGGTGGGTTGTCCTGTGGTGAGTTGGGGGGGTAGGGCGGGGGGAGGAAGACTGTGGGAGTCCTTGGGGCTCTCTGAGCTTGGTGGTTTTCTTGCAGACATTTCATGACCCAACTAGGGAACATCATCAGTGCTAGAAGGGAGTTGGGTATACAGACAGGAGGAGAAAGAGAAAAAGGGGAAAGGCAAAGAGAAGGGGGAGGAAGAAGAAGAGGAGGAGGAGGAAGAGGAAGAAGAGAGGATGGAAGAGGAGGTGGAGGAGGAAGAAAAAGAGGAGGAGGAGGAAGAAGAGGAGAAGGAGGAAGAAGAAAAGCAGGAGGGGGAAGAAGAAGAAGAGGAAGAGGAGGAGAAAAGGGAGAAGGAGGAAAAAGAAGGAGAAGAAGAGGAGGAGGAGGAGGAGGAGGAGGAGGAGGAGGAGGAGGAAGAAGAAGAAGAAGAAGAAGAAGAAGAAGAAGAAGAAGAAGAAGAAGAAGAAGAAGAAGAAGAAGAAGAAGAAGAAGAAGAAGAAGAAGAAGAAGAAGAAGAAGAAGAAGAAGAAGGTCAACTATCCAATCCTCTACCCTAGATATAAGGAGCCATAATCCAATTTTAAGGAGGGATGGTCAGGGGTGGCCTGCAGACTTCAACTCCCAGAATTCTCAAGCCAGGGAATGGATTGAACATACATTCCATATGGTAACAAGGCAGCAGCTCAAATCTTCTACCTGTAGGAAGAATCTACATTATCCCTTATTTTCAGCTCTGGGTTGAGCTACACTCCTAAACAGGGATATCGGATTATGCCCTGGCTTAATCTGGCTTTCCTAAATTAGGAAAAAATATTAATTCAAGTTTTCATTATCAGAAATTTTTTTAAAGGGGGGGGGGGGCGTGTTTCTGCAAATTCTTTAGGCTTAACCATTTTACAAATTTTTTTAAAAAATGCCTTCATAGAGATGCAAAGGGTACGAAGTCCTTGTCTGGCATAGTCATTCAAATGCCTCTGAGTCCTTTCTTCTACTGTCCTCCTCGGTGATCCTGATTTATCTTTGCCTGGATTTGAAGACAAGACCGATGGAGAGAATAGATAAATAGATAAGAACTTGGGGAGGAAAAATAAATGGATTATCTTCCCTTCCTGAGGCTTGCAGGGTATGTATGTCAGCCCAATCGCAAGCGGTTCTGATTGAGCAAGAATTCCAGTAATCCGATCAAAACAATAATCAGTGCAAAAGGCTCATATAACTAAACTACCGGAACTTTTGCCCACGAATATATTTGATTGGAGAACATGATTGATGACACATCCAGGAGGGAGAGGGGGAAACAGGGTCACAGGGGGGTGGAAATGATGTAGGACAGAGTTGGCTTCAGACAGGGCAGGGCCAGCATGTCACCGCTAATGAATCCTTTGAAGTTTTTTTGAAGTTTGGCTCGAGGATCACAATTCAATTAGGGCGATGGCTGGAATCCTGACAGCCATAAGATCCCCTCTAAAACCAGAACCAAAGTTTTGGCCAGCATGATTCCCCCTACCTGTGGATCCCACGTCCAGCAAATTCATAATGGTAGCGTCCGCCCCTTTTGTGTATACCACAACCTGCTTGAGCATCGGGTGCTTCACAACCACCGACATGCGCTTCCGGGTGGAGTCGAAAGGCAAGATGTGCAGGAGCTGAAAAGTTAACATTCCCAAGGGCGCAAAGTCAATCTGCACCTGCTCGGGACTCCTAGTTTTCAAGGTGCACTGGTACGCCCTGGCGGCGTGGACCAAGGCCGCTTCGTCGGGGCTCTCCGCCTCGTAACATATCTCGTGGTTGTTTAAAGACTCGTACGACAATCGGTCCGGCCGGTCCTCGGGCAACCTTAAAATGTCTGCCATTTTGGGGCTGGGGGAGGCGGCTGGCATTTCCAGAGTGTCGGACAACTGCGCTGGAGAAGACGGGAATTTCACGTGGACGGACACTTTCCCGGATTTCTTCGGTTCCTCTTTACGTCCGCCAGAGGAATCCGGGTTTTGGGAACTCATTTTGCGACTCGACAACCTTTGGAATATGTTTTTAAATTCGCCTAGGTTTAAAGCGGGCATTTTGACCATGGAAGACCACCGTCTCTGCAAAAGGAAGAACGTGGTCTATAAAGTACAGGCAGCCCTCGACTTACGAAACGCTTCGCTTAGGGATGGGTTCGAAGTTAGAACGGCACTATCATACTATGAAAGCTCCTCGGATGCTGATTGGATAGATCAGTGTTTGTTTGGGTTTTTTTGCAAACTTGGCAACATGACGATGTGTGTGGACTTTGACTTGGCAGAATTGCGCAGTCAGACAAGTTTGATGATACACTTGATGATAGATGATACATAGATAGATAGATAGATAGATAGATAGATAGATAGATAGGTAGGTAGGTAGGTAGGTAGATAGATAGATGATAGAGAGAGAGAGAGAGATGAAAGATAGATAGATAGATAGAGATAGATAGATAGACAGACAGACAGACAGACAGACAGACATAATAGAGACATAGAATCAAAATCACATAAAGTGTTAGTACCGCTTTATAAAAGCCTTAATAAGGACACACCTGGAATATCGCTGCATCCAGTTTTGGTCCCCACATTACAAAAAAAAGATGTTGAGACTTTGGAAAAAGTGCAGAGAAAAGCAACTAAGATGATTAAAAGGCCTGGAGAGCAAAACATAGGAAGAACGGTTGCAGGAACTGGGTTTGCCCAGTCTAGAGAAAAGAAGGATTAAGGGGGGACATGATAGCAGCCTTCCACTATTGGAGGGGCTGCCCCAAAGAAGAGGAAGGGGCCAACTTATTCTCCAAAGCACCTGAAGGCAGGACAAAAAACAACAGATGGAAACTCATCCAGGAGAGAAGCAACTTGGGACTAAGGAGAAACTTCCTGACAATGAGAGCAATTAACCAGTGGAACTGCTTGCCACCAGAAGTTGGTGGTGCTTCCCTCACTGGAGGCTGTTAAAAAGAGACTGGAAAACCATTTGCCTGAAATGGTCTAGGGTCTCCTGCGTGAGTAGGGGGTTGGACTAGAAGACCTCCAAGGTCCCTTCCAGCTCTGTCATTCTGCCTTATGGAACATCTGGCATTCTCTATCCTCTGTACTCACCCTAAGTCGTGGTTGGTCAGGGGCGGAAACGACCACCGTGTTGCAAATTGCCAGGGCAATGAAGAATTCAGTGATATACACTATTTCCGGGATCGGCTTCTGTTTGTCTGGATAAGAGTAGGCTTTGGGTGAAATCCGACTAACTTTCTTCACAAGTCGCATATCGGGCACAACATCTGTCTCCTGCGGGTAACATTTTTAAAAAAGCCATCAGAATGACGTCAGGTTTCTCCAAGACCAAGCAGGCCAGACAAGAAACAATGGGCGGAAACTCATCAAGGAGAGATTCAACCTGGAATTAAAGAGAACTTTCCTGACAATGAGAGCAATTAACCAGGGGAACAGCTTGCCACCAGAAGTTCTGGGTGCTCCATCACTGGAGGGTTTTAAGGAGAAACTGGACAGCCATTTGTCTGAAATGGGAGAGGGTCTCCTGCTTGAGCAAGGGGCTGGACGAGAAGACCGCCAAGGTCCCTTCCAGCTCTCTTCTGTTCTGTTCTGTTCTACTCTATACTCCTATTCTATTCTATTCTATATTCTGTATTCTACTCTACTCTACTCTCTTCTGCATTCTATTCTATTCTATTCTATTCTATTCTACTCTACTCTACTCTAACCTATTCTATTCTGTATTCTACTCTATTCTATTCTACTCTACTCTCTTCTGCATTCTATTCTATTCTATTTTATTCTATTCTGTATTCTCCTCTATTCTACCCTATTTTATCTACTCTACTCTTTTCTACATTCTATTTTAATGTACACTAACTCTACTCTACTTTACTCTACTCTATATATAGCCAGAAGTCTTTTTGAGTCTAAATAAAAAAGGACCTGTATGGAGGAAATATGGTGGCAACTCTGCTAGATTCTTGAGCAAGGCGGATGGTTTTGGGAATACTCACAAGAGGGCTACTGAAGGCTAGTTGTCTCCAGCCAACAAAACCCATGCTGCTGGAACTGCGGAAAATCCGGGAGTTCAAAAATTCGCTGGATTTGCGACTGAAGAACCTTGCCCTGGACGCATGCCTCAGCGAAGAGTGCGACGAGAAATAGGCGGCCTCGTCTTCCTCTTCGTCGTAATCTTGATACATTTCTAGTCTCTTGGCTAATCGTGGAGGGAACACCCCCCCCCAAAAAAACAACTTTGTTAGGAATAGTCCTCGACTTATGACCACAATTGAGCCCCAGATCTCTGTTGCTAAGCGAGACATCGGTTTGGTGAATTTTGAGCCCATTTCATGACCTTCCTTGCTATGGTTGTTAAGTGAATCAGTGCAGTTGTTGAAGTTAGTGCTACGGTTGTTGGATGAATCAGGTTTCCCCCACTGACTTTTCCCGTCAGAAGGTCGCAAAAGGGGATCATGTGACCTCAGGGACATTGCAACTGTCATAAGTACATGCCAGTTTCCAAGCCTCCAAATTTTGATCACATGATTTTTGGGGATGCTGCAAAAGTTGTAACCGTAAACAGTGGTCCTAACTCCCATTTTTTTCAGTGCCGTTGTAACCTCGGTCACTAAATGAACTGTCGTAAGTCGAGGACTTCCCTGAAAGGAACCGGTCATGGACGCGCCTCAGTCTTACCATTTTCCTCATGGCCGTATTCCAACCCTGCAATACTGCATCTCCGGAACACCATTTTATTCTCTGTGAGGGTACCGGTTTTATCCGAGAAAATATATTCAATCTGGCCCAGATCTTCCGCAATATTCAGGGATCCACACTGGATCTTCCGGTCGGACACCTCGTCGTATAAATCGATGTCGTTTCTGATTAAAAAAATGTGCCCCAGTTTGACGAATTCAATGGAGACGTAAAGAGAAATCGGGATTAAGACCTGTGAGCCGAGAAAAAAAACAACAAGAACAAAAAGGCAGATTTGTGAGGTAAAAAAAAAAAGAGATGAAACATGGCTTCCTCACACAACCAGATCTTTTTATCCATCACAAGCCATCCTCGACTTACAACTGTTCGTTTAGCGGCCGTTCGGAGTCACAGCCACAATTTTCAAAAGTGCTGTCAACTCGTAAATCATTCCTAGGCCTGTTTCCGAGTTGCCATAAGAAGGAGGGTGGGGAGCAGTGCGGCAGATGAAGGCCAGAAGCACCTTCCACGCTTATTGCCATGCCCGTTGGAGACTGACTCCGAGGGAGAGGAGGAACAGCTGACAGGGAGTGGAAGTGGGGCTCCGGAGGTTGTGAAGGAAGCTGGGGAAGGGCAGAGGCTGGCTGGGCAGTCCGAGAAAGACCCAGGCCCTTCCCCTCTCCATCCTAGGGCATGCAGGAAGAAGAGGATAAGGGGGAGACAGGAATGGCATGGTCTACAGGGGAGGAAAGGGCCCTGATCCCCTTCATGGGCTGCAGCTGTGAGGACTGGTTAAAAGGACAGACATGCGTATGGGCCAGTGCTGGAAACAAAGCCTGGAAATATCTCTAGTCTGTCGTTCCTCTCCAAATTTGGCGTCCTTCCCAGGGTGTGTTCCAATATCTGTGGACATCTTCAAGCCCTCATCTTGCCAGGTTCCCTTAATTGCTTCAGTGTGGTTTGTGTTGATTTTGCTGTTTATAATTTACAGGCATTTTTAGTTTAAACGGCATTTCCTCCTTTTCGAAACTGTTTGTGGGGGAGTTTTTTGTCTCCAGTCAAGGATATTTGGAGTTGTGAAGTCAAGTTGAAGGAATTAAAGGGACTTCACCTGTTTTTGTGCCTGTGTTGTTTTTGTATCCCACTCTGGATCATCACACTTACCTTGTGGAGGTTGTAGCCTAGGCTACCGGATCGTCTGCCCTCAAAAATCCTTCACTGGGGAACGTGATTGATGATACCCAGCCCATGAACATGTTTGTTGGAGAATCTGATTTATGACACACCCGGGGGGGGGGGGGGAACAGGGTCATAAGTGATAGTAAATTACGTGTCTCAGAGTTGGTTTCATAGGAGTTAATGCCCACCATGTTGCTCCTAATAAATATTTTGGATTTAATGAGGGCAACCTTCTGGGAACCCTGACAAATGGCTTAGGATTGTTTTTCACGCTTACGACCATCGCAGACCACAGCCCTGGGATCAAAATTCGGAGCTCGGCCACTGAGTTATGACGGTCGCAGTGTCCCAGGGTTAGGGTGTGTGTGTGTGTGTGTGTGTGTCACGTGATCAGCTTTTCTGACTTTCTGACAATCCAGATTCACTTAAGAACTGTGTGATGAACTTAACAATTCACTTTACGACGGTGGCCAAGGCAGGCCGTAAAGTGGGGATCAAAATTCACTGAACGCACGCTTCGCTTAGCAACAGAAGCTTTGAGCTCAATGGCGGTCGTAAGTCAAGGACTAGCTATACAAGTAAAACAGCCCGCCTCGTTTCAACCCCGTTCGAAATACATCAGGATCAACGGGGACATAAAAGTCAAAAAAGTTAGAAAGGAAGGAGCTATAAAATTACCTGCAATAAAATTATCATTGTCCAAAACATTAGAAAACCTCCCAATTCTGCAGGTAATTCTTTCCCGCTTGCATAGAGAGGGGGTGTCGGATTGGCCCTTAGCCAACGTCTGTGCCCTTCCAGGAAATAAAAGAAATAAAGATTTGGAAGAGTTAAAATATCAAAGATTAACATTATTTATTGTGCTTTAACACGATTTTGTTTTAAAGAAATCAACATGGTTTGTTCTTCAGCATGGTTTGTTGTTCTTTAAAGCGATATTGTTTTAAAGGCATTGACTTACCCCAGAAAGCAAAGATCTAAAATTAAAATTAATTATGCACTTTTTTAAAAAGTCTGACCGTTACTGATTTGAAAGATGGCAGGGGGAAAAAGTCACTGAATTCAACAGGATTTCCATACATGGTCTAAGGAATGTACTGTGATAATAGCCTCTAAAACTTCCGAAAGTCTTTTCACACAGCAAAAACAGCCTCTGGTGAATGCTTATGTTTACTGTATATAGAAGTTCCAGAAAAACATCAATATTAGCAGTATAAAATTATATAGAGCGCTATTTTTTTAAAAAAAAATTAATGGGTTAAAATCTTTTTTATTGCTTCGTCTTCTCAGTTTTAATAGAAAATGTTATTTCAGTACAGTGATATTTTTATGACCTATTTAGATTTTTAATGTTATATTATTCAGGCGTCTTAGAAAACTAAATACAGTTATGAGGAAAAAGGATTATCCTAGCAATATTAATTATAGTTTTGGATATGAATGTTACAAATAGTGTTATCCTCCCTCTCTCACACACACTTTCTTTCCTTTCTTTTTCTTCCCTCCCTCCCTCCCTCCCACTCTCTCTCTCTCTCTCTTTCCTTCCTTCCTTCCTTCCTTCCTTCCTTCCTTCCTTCCTTCCTTCCTTCCTTCCTTCCTTCCTTCTTTCTTTTTCTTTCCTCTCTCTTTCTCCCCAATCAGGTTTAGCAAATTTAAAAGACTGAAAGTAAAATTAAATAATAATAATAATGATGATGATGATGATGAAAAATTAAAATAAAAAACAACTTCTGACTTTCATATATATATATATATATATATATATATATAGTCTTGTCTTTAGCTTACCGATCGCTCCTATGAAGCACATCACTAGGAGGAGCAACACACACCAGAGGATGTCCCTGTTCATTCTCTTCTCGAGTTTGCTCCGCTTGTACCGAGCTCCCGTTGTGTTTAACATGGCTTTTGTTTCATGACCTTGCAACACATGTACACACACACACACGCACAAAAAGAAACATACATTGAGTGTCTCAATGCAAAGCAAAACTTTAACGCATTAAGAGGAAGGAAGCTGTATGACCCTTATTGCAACAGCCCTTAGACTTACATACCATTCCATAGTACTTTATAGCCCTCTCTGAGCCGTTTACGGAGTCAGCCTATTGCCCCCAATAATCTGGGTCCTCATTTTACTGACCTCAGAAGGACAGAAGACTGAGTCAACCTTAAGACAATCAGGATTGAACTCCTGACAGATGGCAGTCGGCCTGCAATACTGCATTCTAACTACTGCGCCGCCACCACGCTTATGTGATGTTTACACAATGTTTTCTAAATCATGTGAACCTCAAGTCGATCAATCCATCAGGATAGAGCTGGAAGGGACCTTGGAGGTCTTCTAGTCCAACCCCTTCCTGCTCAAGCAGGAGACCATTTCAGACAGGTGGCTGTCTAATCTTTTCTTTAAAACCACCAGTGTTGGAGCACCCACCACTTTTAGTAGCAAGCTGTTCCACTGGTTAATTGCTCGCATTGTTAGGAAGTTTCTCCTTAATTCCAAGAGTTGCTTCTTTCCTTAATGAATTTCCACGCATTGTTTCTTGTCCTGCCTTCAGCTGCTTTGGAAAACAAGTTGACCTCCTTTGGGGCAGCCCCTCAAATACTGGAAGACTGCTATATTGGTTTTACACTCACTAGATTAAAAATGGTCATATATTTGGAAAGTAGTGAGTAGTGCAAATGGGGGTGGAGCTTTCTTGGAACTGCTTCACACCTATTTGCACCACTCAGGTGACCCTGAGGACACAGATAAACCTCCAAGTGGCCTCAACGGCTCTCTAAATGGCATGCAAACGACCAGCTGTCTGCAAGGAGTATAAATCCTTCTATTTTCCACCTCTCAGTCAGAGCTGAAGAAGCTTCTTGGAGGAGAAGCGAAACATCTTCAAAAGAAAAAAAACAAAGAAAGTCCAGTTGCCTCTTGGAAAAAAAAAACAACACGTTTGGGACAACTATGACATAACAACACAAGAGCACACAATGGATACAAACTCAAGGTTAACCGCACCAAACTTGATTGCAGGAAATACAATTTCAGCAACAGAGTGATCAATGTCTGGAACACTCTACCTGACTCTGTGGTTTCCTCCCCAAACCCCAGAAACTTTAACCTTAGACCGTCTACTATTGACCTCACCCCCTTCCTAAGAGGCCTGTAGGGGGTGTGCATAAGTGCACCAACACGCCTACCATCCCTGTCCTATTGTTTCTTTTTATTAGTATCCATTTCACGTATTCGTAACCGTGTTTATACTTATACCTATTATCTTGTAAGCGATTGACAAATAAAATAAAATAAAATAAACAAATAAATGACCTGGTTGACAGAGAATCTCTGTAGACGAATGAATAAATGGAGGAATGGAACATTACATAAAATATTGGACAAGCAGCATGGACCAAATTACCAATATAGACAAACGTCCACATGCAATTTACAGAACTTCCCCACCATATATAATCCTTTATATCTAACTGCTAAAAGTTCTGGAGTTGTGTTTTGTGAACATTTGTATTTCCCGACTGATCCATGAACGGGTCGGTTTCTTGCCGATCTTTCACTCCTGCCCAGCCCACCTAGGGCACCCACCTGCATAAACCACGATGCCAACCACAGCTTCTGTGTTCCTGACAATACAGCCTCGCATGAGCAGGTTGTCCTTATTTAAGCCCACTCGCACCCCATCCACATTCTCTCTGCAACACATGGAAATCCAAGAGTGATTTTTTTTTTATTTTTATAATTTTTATTTAGACACACACAAACACAAACAAAAAGAAACATTAAAACCATTGAACATGATACAATCCTCCTAACCCACATAGTTATCCTACATTACTAAGTCACATATAAAAATAGTGCATTTTTACACTTCTATGTATATTATATGTGTACATTTAATCATTTCTTACTGTCTTGATCCTTTCTCTTTTCTAACCAACCATAAATCTTACCCCGTATTTTATAAATAATCCGATTCATCCTTATTTTTTAATTCTTTTGTCAATTTGTCCATTTCTGCACACATCCAGATTTTCCTAATTATTTCAAATTCACTTGGAGTTTCTTTACATTTCCACTGTTGTGTGTAAGCCAATCTCCCATCTGTGATTCTATGAATTATTTCCCCAAATTGATTCCTAACAGAAAAAAATCAGGTCTATATTCTATTTTGATCATACATATTTCTCCTAACCTTTTCTGAAGAGTGATTCTAACTGCTACTGCAGTCCTGCTTTATTTTGTTTTTTTTAAAAGAGTACCTTATGGGTTCTTATTTTTCTCAACAACAGAAGAGCATCTTCAAAACCACTTACATGAAGCCCCGGAAAGAATTAAGGTCATTGTTAGGAGTTTCACATTCAATTCTGCATATAATGTCTTCTGGATTAATTTCATAGGCCTGCAAAAGAGAAAGAAGATAGACAGACAGACAGACAGACAGACAGACAGACATGCACCAGAGGACACAGGACAAGAAGCAACAGATGGAAACTCATCAAGGAGAGAAGCAACCTGGAATTAAGGAGAAATTTCCTAACAGGGAGGACAATTAACCAGTGGAACAGCTTGCCACCAGAAGTGGTGGCTGCTCCAACACTGGAGGGTTTTAAAGAAGTGATTAGACAATTGTCTGAATTAGTATAGGGTCTACTTCCTGACCCAGGGGCTGGACTAGAAGACCTCCAAGGTCCCTTCCATCTCTATTCTGATTTATAGATTGAAATGGTCTAGGGCAGCTGTAGGGAACCTTGGCTCTTTTATCACTGATGGACTTCAACTCCCAGAATTCCTGAGTGAGCCATAAAAGTTTCCCCATCCCTGGCCTAGTGGTTTTTCAGTTGTGAGGGAAATCAATTTTTGACTTCAATGGGACTGTTTAATATACAAATGTAGGACATATAAAGAATATTGATCATTCAAGTCAAAAATTAGGACATTTGTATATTGAACAATCCCATTCAAATCAAAAATTGATTTCCCTCACAACTGAAAAACCAGTAGGCCAGGGATGGGGAACTTTTTATAGCTCATTCAGGAATTCTGGGAGTTGAAGTCCATAAGTGATAAAAGAGGCAAGGTTCCCTACCACTGGTCTAGGGTCTCTTGCTTGACCAGGGGCTGGACTAGAAGACCTTCAAGGTCCCTTCCAGCTCTATTCTGATTGATTGATTGATAGAAATGGTCTAGGGTCTCTGGCTTCAGCAGGGGATCAGATTCCCTTCAGAACTGTGACTCTGTAACCCCGAACGGTTGCTAAATGGGACGGTCGTAAGTCAAGGATTTCCGGTAAGACCCTCAACCGTGATCAGTACCTGTTCGGCGAAGCCCTTCACCACCTGTCTCTGTTTCAGGTTGGTCTCTCCATCCAGGCTCGAAGTCTCGATGTGGCA
This sequence comes from Bungarus multicinctus, assembly GCA_023653725.1. Taxonomy (NCBI): domain Eukaryota; kingdom Metazoa; phylum Chordata; class Lepidosauria; order Squamata; family Elapidae; genus Bungarus; species Bungarus multicinctus. The sequence continues at coordinate 8,391,477 of CM042845.1, read as the reverse complement.
GATCCCATCCCCATCGCTAGAATAGATCAGGATCATGTCGGCCGGAATCTCTTCGTTGCAGGCCAGTCGGATAAAATCCCCCACGCCCACTTCGCTCCAAAACTTATCTATGTAGTCTCTCGATCTTCTGAAAAAACAGGGAAGCGGTTTTCAAAGCATTAAGGTAGGTAGGAAACGTGAGTATGCCAATTTTTTTTGTATTTTATTGATACATTTTTCTTTAATAAGCATAAAAACTCAATACCTACGTGAACAGTGTGTTGTCTGAGTACAGTTATTTTTGAAAAAGAATAGTAGTAATAATAACAATATTCATATCACTGATAATAATCACCATAATAACAATATTTGCTTCTCCATACAATAAACCTTCATTGTATTACAGTGTTTCCCCCAAAATAAGACTGGGTCTTATATTAAACTAGCTCGATACCCATGCCTCACTACGAAACTATGTGGTCGGGCTTAGTTTTTTGGGAGGAAAATAAGGAAAAGAAAATTCTGCTTCTGCCTACCAGCATCCCTCAGTATTCACCTGGCTAGCGCCCTGTCAGTGTGTGAGAGAGTTGAGGGCTGCTTGGAAACTGAAACAGTATTTGCTATGTGAGCAAGCAGACAGCAAGGAACCTGGGCATGGCTTAGCTCAACTGTTCTGTAGGAAAGCTGCTTGGTGCTACTGTGAAACTGAAACGGAACCTCCTCTCCTCTGCTTGTGTTTTGCTTTTGGAAGAGATTTCTTTCCAGGTGGGGAGGCGGAGTAGAACTCCTGAGCATCAGAGAATAATAATAATAATAACAACAACAACAACAACAACAACAACAACAACAATAATAATAATAATAATAATAACAATAATATAAGAAATACTCTAAATGCTCTGATGGTCATTTGGAAAAATCATTTTTTAGTGAGCTTCTAGAAGCCAAGAGGAACCTATATGCCAAATTTCAAGTTTGTAGGCTTTACGGTTCTAAGATGTGTGAGTGGTATTTCACTTTTTTATATAGACAGAGTTTGTGCAAAAGATGCATTAGGACTTTATTCTGGTTAGGTCTTGTTTTGGGGAAAATACGGTACTAAATGCATCCGTCCAGTTGACAATCTTAACTGGGGTTTATTTTTGGTGTAGGGCTTATATTATGAGCATCCTGCAAAACCATGCAAGGGCTTATTTTCCAGTTGGTTCTTATATTTGGGGAAAGAGGGTATTTAATCTTTCTCTTAAACTTTTAAATTTCTAACTTCTGTTTCTGTCAACAAACCATTGCTAAAACAAGTCCCATGTTTTTTAAAAAAATTCTGTTTCTTCCTTCTCTATTTTGAGTGTTAATCTATCCATCTCTGCGCATTCTAATATTTTTTTTATTATACTTTCCTCTGCAGCGATTCTCCTCATTTTTCCACTGTTGTGCAGAAACAATTGCATGCCGCTGTTTTGATAAACATAGTCCTTGACTTACGGCAGAGGGTTTGAAGTTATAACATCACTGAAAAAAAGTGACTTAGGACCGTTTTTTCACCCTTACCACCATTGGGGCATTCCCCGTGGTCATGTGATCGAAATTCAGAGGCTTGGAAACTGGCATGTACTTAGGACTGTTGGAGTGTCCCAATCAGATTCCCTTTTGCGACCTTCCAATCAGCATATTCATTTAACAATCATGGGCCCCTGTTAAATTGAGGTCTCACGATATGCCGCGGAAGGACTGTTACGTACCTACAATACGCTCTGGTGAGGAAATTGTTGATCTTTTTGTCTAATTTGTACTTTGTGTAGTCCTCCAAGCCATCTTTCACAGCGATAATGGTGAGGACCACGCAGAGAGGAATCATCGTGATTTCCTTCCTAAAGGCTTCCACTGCTGGCACCCAGTTAAGCAGAGCGATAAATAAGAAGTACAGGTTGGCGACCCTGAAATAGAACAATCCACCATAAACATATGAGACACATGAGTGGTTATTAGTATGCAAGCAACCTTAGCTAACCAAAGGAATATTGAAACAACGTGATGTATCCGCAAACCATAGGTGTTTATCATATGTAGTCTCAAATATCCAGGTATTTGTCTGGTTTTGACTTAAATATTCTGTTTAAAATTATAGTTCAAACAGTTCGGTTTAAGTCACCACAATGTAAAAAAAATAGGATGTTGAGATTCTAGAATAGAAATAGAATCGAATGAAGAATAGGATGGGATGGGATAGAAGAGAACAGAAAGAACAGAATAGAATAGGAATAGAATATAGAATAGAATAGGAATAGAATATAGAATAGAATAGGAATAGAATAGAATAGAATAGAATATGAATATGAATATAGAATAGAATATGAATAGAATAGAATTGAATTGAATAGGGATAAGGATAGGGATAGGAATAGAATATAGAATAGAATATAGATTAGAATATGAATAGAATATAGAATAGGAATAGAATATAGAATAGGAATAGAGAATATGAATAGAATATAGAATAGGAATATAGAATATGAATAGAATATAGAATAAAATAGGAATAGAATATAGAAGTAGAATATAGAATAGGAATAGAATATAGAATAGAATAGGAATAGAATATAGAATAGAACAGAACACATAATAGAATAAATAGAGTAGAATAGAATGGAATAGAATAGAACTGCAGAATAAAATACAGAGTAGAGTAAAGTAGAGTAGAGTAGAAGAGAAAATGGAACATGGAACATGGGGAATGGAATGGAAATGAATAAAATTCTTTATTGGCCAAGTGTGATTGGACACACAAGGAATTTGTCTCTGGTGCAGAAGCTCTCAGTGTACATACAAGCAACAAGTGATAAAAATCACGATCATAATCATAAATATACAATCATCATAAATCACAAGATACAACCAACCAACCAGTAGTCAGAAGATGCCAAAGAAATAGGTTATAGGAAGGATGGGAAGGGTTATAGTAATACAGTCCTACTACATGCTTGGACATCCTGGGGCATAAGAGAGCGTTGTGGGAATTAGCTGTTCTGCAGAGTGAAGGCATGGGGGAATAAAACTGTCTTTGTGTCTAGCAGAATTATGAAGTGTTTTCTTATAACTCAAATAAAATAAGGAAACGAATGAATAACCTGTGGAACTGCTCGAAGAGATTCCTAGGAATAAAGGACCAAAGCCGGTATTTGGTGGTCCGTATTTTGTTGTTCGCATAGAGGTTGCTGACTTTTTTATATTCATCTTTAAAATGGGTCGACCAAGGTATAACAACTCGATGTTTCTTCGATTTTTCAGAAACCAGCAGGGTGTCACAACTCGGAGCCGTGGGTCCGATTTTGTTCTGCTTGCCGAAGGCCAATTTCAGCCACCGGCAATATCGGGGTGCCCACCCCCGGTCACCCATCTTCTCAGTCAGCAGATCTGGGAGAGGAGACCTGTAAGAGTAAATTTAATTAAAATGATTGTTACAGAGGATCAATGGTGCACTGCATGGTCTGCTATAAACAAACCTTCTAAATTGCCAAATATTTAAACACAGACTTGCTCAAGCATCTTGAGGTGAAGTATTTATTTACTTCATTTATATTACTCCAGAAGTTGTGGATGCTCCAACACTGGAGGTTTTTAAGAAGAGATTAGACAACCATTTGTCTGGAATGCTATAAGTTCTTCTGTCTGAGCAGAGGGTTGGACTAGAAGACCTCTAAGGTCTTCTATATTCTATACATTCAATGTATGGAATGTGAAGGATGTGTGTTTGTGTTTATTTCCATAGTCATAATGTACACTGAAGATGGTATTTAATTTGGTTGTACGAGGTGCAATGACAGTAAAGTAAAGTAAAAGTAAAAAAAAGTAAAAGTAAAGTAAAGGTAAAGGAAAAGTAAAGGTAAAGGTAAAGTAAAGTAAAGGTAAAGTAAAGTAAAAGTAAAGTAAAAGTAAAGGTAAAGTAAAGGTAAAGTAAAAGTCAAGTAAAAGTAAAGTCAAAGTCAAAGTCAAGTAAAGGTAAAGTAAAGTCAAAGTAAAGTAAAGTAAAGTAAAGTAAAGTAAAAGTAAAATAAAAGTAAAGTAAAAGTAAAGGTAAAGGTAAAGTAAAAGTCCCTTCTCTCGTATCCCATAAGGTGTCTCCTGTCTGAACAGAGGGCTGAACTAGAAGACCTCCAAGGTCCCTTCCAACTCTGTTATTCTATTATCTTGCACAGGGTAGGGTTTTGCCCACATCTGATCCCAGAGGAAAGACTTCACTAATGGTAGCTCAAAAAAGCAGGCATTTTTTTAAAAAAATAATAATACTAATGCTAATACAGGAACTCACTTCTTTGGACACTGCTGCCAATGAGAGTTTTCACAGAAGAAAACCGACTCATCTCCTTAAGCCACAGGGGCTGAAAATCTTTGCACCGCCAACCAAGTGCCTCCAACTCGGAGAAAGTTCGGAACCAGCAACTGAAGCCCATCGTGATGAACATTCTAGAAGAGTCGAGACAATGGCTCTCCTAGGTTCTGCAGGTTGGCCTGTGTGTCCTCCCTCCCACTCTGCAAAGACAGGTAGCCCTCCCCTGACCAACATTGGCGTTAAGCGAGACAGGTTGTTCAGTGAGTTTTTCACCCCATGTTTTTTTTTTAACCTTCCTTGCTACCGCCATTAAGTGAATCGCTGCAGCTGTTAGCAACACGGTTGTTAAGTGAAACTGGCTCCCCCCCCATTGATTTTGCTCGTTACGTGACCTCCGGAACATTGCGACCGTCATAAAAAGGAAATCAATTGCTAAGCATGGGAATTTTTGATGACAGGATGCTGCAACGGTCATGGAACTGTCGTTAAGGTGAGGACTGCCTGCAATCTAAGCAGAGGGTTGGACTATTTGTCCCTCAATTGTAGTGCAGTTGGTGTCACAAAACTACAATTCCTGGGATGCAATGCTAGTCATGTGACAACGAGGACCTTCCTCCTCCTCCTCTTCCTCCTCCCTCCTGCTGCCCGCCAAATGCCGCGCCTGCGCAGAAACGGCCACGACTGGCCGACTCCGTTGCAAAGCGCGGGCTTTCGCAGCAGGAAGCCACGCATGCGCGCGACGGGGTACGAGCGACGCAGAAAAAGAGCGAGCTGGGCGGACGCCGCCGGGATGTTTGCGTCTGCGCAGGACAAGATGAAGCTCTTGGGGAAATTGCCGGCGGCCGAGACGGCGAAGGTGAGGGCTGAGAGGGGTTTTATTATGTTCGGATAGCCTATCGGGATTTCCGCATGAGCGGAGCGTCTTCTTTCCCTTCAATTTCCCCCTCAGTTCGGGGCATCGAACGGGCGACGTTAACTGCCCATGCGCAGAACGGTTCGCGCGCGTTTAACGTGTGTACGCATGCGCGCATCCTGGGCTTTTCCCTTTTTTTTGGCACATGCGTACTAGGGTATTTTTAAATTTCTATATAGCATCCTTGCAGTATTGAATAACGAGTTGGAAGGGATCTTGGAGGTCATCTACTCCAACCTCCTATTTCTTGCATTTGCATCTCTTTTTCCTTTTTTTGGAGAGATGAAACCAGCTCTCCCCAATGTTCTCTTTTTTTTCCCAGCAATTTGCTCTTTGTGCACACAAGCCCCCAATACACCCATGCTGGTTATGGAAACCTGTCAAAAAACCTCTGAGGGAGTCTGTTTTTATGTTTAACTGATTATTAATTAATTAATAATCTTATTGCATTGATTAATGAGTAAGCCTTGGCTCAGGAGTGGTTATCTCATTGATTTTAAAAGTCACCCAACATTTGAACGCTCAAATACATTTTGCTGTTTGTTCCTTAATATGAACGACTGCCTGGAATTATTATTATTGTTATTAAAACTTGACTCATGCCTTGCAGGTAGTCCTCGACATACGACCGCAATGGAGTCGAACATTTCTGTCACTAAGTGAAACATTTCAGTGAATCCCCCCCCATTTCCCCATCTTTCTTGCCCGTTTTATTAGGCAACTTCCTGCTGCTGTTCAGTAAATAACACAGTCATTAAGCAAATCCGGCTTCTCCATTGACTCGGCTTGTCAGTCGGTCGCAAAAGGGATCATGTGATTCCTTCATCATAAATACGAGTCAGTTGCCTTGGAATTTCGATCAGGTGACCATGGGGCTGCTGCCTATGGCCAAAGGTATCAAAAATGCCCCTCCTTTATTTATTTTTTTCCAATGCTGTTGAAACTTTGAGCGGTCACTAAATGAACCATTGTAAGTCAAGGTGTACCTGAGTCGTGGCCTTTAGTTAATCAATGTCTTCCTTTTTTTTTTTTTTTGGCAGTTCTTCCACAAAGTCATCGATGGGCTCTGTGGCCAGACTTTTCCCCAGCATCGTGACTACGATGCGATTTGGAATTTAACAGAATGGATGGAAGTGCTAGAAGAAACTGCATCGTACTTCAGGAAAACGGTTGGAAAAGGCCTTTCTGAGGAAGAGGTAGAAAAGAGAGAGAGACTTGATTCTGCCGGTTAACTTGAAATTTATTGTGTAGAAAAGAAAATTATTAAGAACATTATAAGCAAAGCTTGGTTTATGGAGGAGAACTCGGTTGTGTTTAGATTTACGTGCAAAATGTGTTTACAGATTAGATTAGATTAGATTAGATTAGATTAGATTAGATCAATAGAGTTGGAAGGGACCTTGGAGGTCTTCTAGTCCAGCCCCCCGCCCAAGCAGGAAATCCTACACCATTCCTGACAGATGGCAGTCCAATCTCTTCTTGAAAGTCTCAAGTGATGAAGCTCCCACAACTTCTGAAGGCAACTTCTTTTCTGTTGGTTGTTCTCATTGTCAGAAAATTCCTCCTTATTTTCCTCTTTGATCAGTTTCATCCATTATTCCTTGTCTGGTCTTCAGGTGCTTTGGAAAATAGCTTGATCCCTTTCTCCTCTCTGTGGCAGCCCTCAGATATTGGAAAACTGCTCTCCTGTCTCCCCTGGTCCTTCTCTTCCCTAGACTAACAAAGCCCAGTTCCTGCAACCGTTCATCATAGGTTTTAGCCCCCAGTCCCCTCATCATCCTGGTTGCTCTTCTCTGCACTTTTTCTAGAGTCTCAACCTCTTTTTTATAGTCTGGTGACCAAAACTGGATGCAGTACTCTAGGCGGGTGTGTGTGTGTGTGTGTGTGTGTGTGTCTTACTAAGTCTTTACAGAGTGGTAGTAGTACCTCCCTTGATCTTGATTGTATCCCTCTGTTAATGCAATTTAGGATTGCATTAGCTTTTTTGGCTGCCACTGCCGCACACTGTTAGTTCCACCATGTTCATTATTTATTTATTTATTTATTTATTATTTTATTTATTTGATTTATATTGCCACCTATTCGCCCATGGTGACTCAAGGCGGCTTACACAATATAAAATCATATTTAAAACAAAAAATAAAAATAAAAACAATAAAAACCAACCAAGAGAATAAATAATTAATAAAGTACAATAGAAAAAAAATTGGCAAAACAAAACCCAAAAAAACCCTGTGCTGTCCCAGCCAGTCTATGGAATGGGTTAGTTACTTAGGATTTGTGAGCTGTCCCCTTAAGGGAATGCATCATAGGAAATGTAGGTAAGGGTATCCTGGGAAACGTAGTTCATATCACATGGCCACATCTGTAATCCTGATTGGCCACTAAATTGACCCTCAAGGGGTTGAAGGAGGTTGCCCTCCATTCTTACCTGCACTCATTACTGATAACATCGTTTTCTTCTATTGATACAAGATGGGTTAGGAGATAAGTATTTTCCACGTGCAAGGCAGATATACAAAGGATTGGTCATTGAAAGAGGAACTTCGTCACAAATGTGAGTTACGAGGATACCTGATGTACCAATAAATGAACTTTGTTATGGAAGCTTTGTTGAGTTATCTATCTGCATTTGCAGAGCTATAAGTCTGCCTCTGTGCAAGGCAGGACAGTGGAAAATAGATCCTGATTCATCACAAAATTAAAGTTTAATGAATTTATGATATGCTAGTGATATTGAAGCCAGGAATGAATACGCAATGTTGACTTGAAACTGCATGCTTCATCATCTCTCTCTGTGAGCATCTTTGGAAGCTGTTTACATGGTGGGAGGGATCGGATTCCCCCACGAGCTGCAGACAAAGAGAAGTTTCTATCCCCACCCACCCCCTCTTCTACTCAATTTGGCTTTGGCTATCTCAGAGACCCTATTTGCATAACAAGGAATGTAATTACCCAGTTCCCAAAAGATCATACAACCTTCAGTTTGAACCTTGAAGGAATCTTGCTTGTATTTTTAAATGTAAACCAGAAGCTGTTTTGCCATACTCATCTTGCAGGAAAGAAGCCTCAAACAGACTCTTTCCAGCCAATTTAAAACTGATCAAGGTACATCCTAAAAGGCTAATCCCTTTTCCACAGGAAGTCACTCATTAAACTACCTCATCGAACCCTTTACCTCCAACAAAGCTGCAAAACCAGTTTGAGTTACAGGAAAGCCCCCCCCCCCCCCCCTTGCAGGACAACCCCCAAAACCAACTCCCGCCCCCCGACCCGATGACAGCAGATCACACTAGCCATTTGATGAGTTCCATCCCTCTCTGGGTTCCCCAGACCTGCTGGCAAAACCAGGTCTTCAGTGCCTTTTGGAAGAGTATTAGTGAAGGGGCCATCCTAATCTCTGGGGGAATGATGTTCCAGAGAGAGGGAGCTACCACGAAGAAGGCCTTTCTTTTGGGTCCCACCAGGTGTATCTCCCTCAGGGGTGGGACCCGCAGCATTCCCTGCCTCCTCGCTCTAATGGGTCGGGTGGATGTCACTGGCAAGAGATGTTTCCTCAGATAACCCGGACCCAAGCCATGGAGGGCTTTAAAGGGGACAACCAGCACCTTGAATTGCACCCAGAAGCAAATCGGCAATCTATGCACTCCTGCAGGAGAGGTGATTCATGTGCACACCGGGGTCTGCATAAAACCATGTGGGCTGCTGCATTTTGCACCAACTGGAGCTTTTGGATGGAAGCCAATCATAATCAAGCAGAAGAGAGCTGGAAGGGACCTGGGAGGTCTTCTAGTCCAACCCCCTGCTCAAGCAAGAAACCCTACCTTCTGACAGGCAAAATCAATTAAATGAAGCCACTTAACAACTGTGTGACTAATTTAACTGCTGTGATTCACTTAATAGCCATGGTATTGTTTTTACCATTAATTGTCTCTTTTCTTTGTAGGCTGTTCAACCGTTGGCGGAGTTAAATCCTGACACTCAAAGAGCAGCGCTGACTTGCTTGAAAGCCAGAAAACCTGATATCAGGCAAGCCCTGATTGGAAACACAAATGCCATTTGTTCTTCCCAGCTCCTGAATTTTGACTGGCAGCTCAAGGTTAGATCAATCTTCTCATTCTTGTCTGCATAATATTTCTAGATATCCCAAATTTGAACACCTGGGAGGCGGGAGATCAGTTGAGGACTGTCTGACATGTTAAAAGCTCCTGAGTTTACCATTCTTAAACTCAAAAAAAGAGGAGCTGTTAAAAATGGAGAGAGAGAGAGAAAGAGAAAGAGATAGGGATGGATGGATGGAGAGAGAGACACACACAGAGAGAGATAGGGATGGAAGGAGAGACAGAGAGAGACAGACTTAAAGAGATAGGGATGATAGATGGATAGAGAGACAGAGACAGAGTGGAGAGACACACACAAACACAGGGATGGATGGAAGGAGGGAGAGAGACAGATATAGAGAGAGATAGAGAGAGACAGATACAGAGAGAGAGGGATAAATGGAGAGAGACAGAGTATATATAGAGAGAGAGGGAGGAAGGGTTGGTTGGTTGGTTGGAAGGATGGATGGATGGATGGAGAGAGGGATGGATGGAGATATAGAGATACACAAATAGAGGTATATAGATGATAGAGATAGATAAGATAGATAGGTAGGTAGATAGATAGATAGATAGATAGATAGATAGATAGATAGATAGATAGATAGACAGACAGACAGACAGACAGACAGACAGACAGATATGCTGAATGCAAATTAGATTTCTCATTTACGTGTACTCAGAGTTCCTTTCAGCTCTCACATTATGGCCTTAAAACAAGTGCTGATTTATTTTTTTCATGGCTTCTGATAAAAAAACCCAAGTCTTAATTGTGTTGTCTTTGCTTCCCTATGCAGTTTGCCCTTTCTAGTGATAAATTGTCCATGCTCCAGATGCCGCTTTTAAACCTGGATCTGGATTTGTCGAAGGATGGGGACCTCAAATTTACTTCTGTGGAAATGAACAAAGAAGAATTACAGGCTCTGATAAATGCATTGGAAGCAGCGAATAAGGTGCATCCTTTTTGCTTAACTCATTTAACAAATGTTTCTCTTAGCAACATGCATTTTGGGCTCAATTGTGGTCGTACATCGAGGACAGTGGGAAATTGACAGCGGGAAATACCCAACCTGGCAGGAGGTCCTGAATGCTTATTTCACCCCAAACTGAGTGACAATTCTATTTTTTAAAAAAATTAAATTACTTTTCTGCTCCTTTGTATTTCCCATTTTTACTCTTATGTTATCTTTGGAGGATGTTCGGGAAATAAGTTTGTTTCACAAAGCCAACAAAAGCTTAGTCTTTTTCTTAAGGAAGAAAATTGGTAGCCAGTCCATAAATGTTGGGAACCGTTGGGATTTGCACATAAATGAACACTCAATTGTCCAGGCAAAACAGCATCTAAAAAGGGTACAATCATGGCAACTGGACCAAAGTTTCTTAAAATGTCTTTGGTCAAAATGAAAATAACGAAATGCCTAAGTTTTAATACCCTGTTTTCCCAAAAATATGACCTGCCCTGAAAGTAAGTGTTAGTGTGATTTTCACATGTGTGCCCAATATAAGCCCTACCCCCCAAAATAACCCCTAATTAAGATCACACCCACTCCAGAGTGGATGCGTAAAAATTAAGCTAGGGTGGGGATGAGAGGGTGGAGGTGCCCTACTACTTATCTTTGGACAGTTGTAGCCAGGCCTGGCACACCCTGACATCTGCCTTGGCCAGCCCATTTCTTCTGCAATCGGCAAGACTGGCAAGGCTTTCCTGAAGGCCTCTGGAGCTGATAACAAAGCTCTGGATCGATCCAGAGCTCAGTTATGGGATGCAAAGGCCTTCAGGAAAGCCTTGCCGACCACAGAAGGAGAAATTCCTGAAGACCTCTAACAGTGAAAAGGAGGCCGGGGGCGATGTGAGGTTAGTCAGTGGATGACATCCCTCGAAAATAAGACCTGGTGCCTTTTTTGGTGGCAAAAAAAATATAAGACAGGATCATATTTTGGGAGAAACATGGTAAACATTGGTTCAGTTGCCATAATTTAACCTTTTTATATATGTTGGGAATTCCATGATTGGGGATTGATTGAGAAGATATGTGGACAATCATGTCTACATCATAAAGTTTAAAATAATATATTTGAATACGCTGTTGTTATTTAATGGTTTCCCTCTTTTTCCTTCTTTGAAGGTTGTTTTACAGCTGAAATGATTCCGGATTCAGAGCTTCCCAGTAAGGAGAAATGGGATATTTATTCTAAAATGCAAAAGGATTTTACCCCTCTCCCCCCCACCAGAGATGGAAAATTCAGCACATGAAAGAAGATGAGGATTTTTAATTGCAAGCTTACCGAAACTGCTGATCCGCATTAGATCAAAATCAGTTAAGTACATTTAGGCTAAATTGCCAAAATGGGCCAGAGCTTGGATTGTTACAGTATGTCTGAAAAGTTTTGAAGAAATGAAGGTGCTGAAAATTCACTGGCTTTCTTACTACATTAGCAAACATTGCGTCAAATTGTTTAGGGCAAAAGAAGAGAATTTTCTTTCTTTCTTTTTTTTTTTCAATTCGCTTCGGATTTGTTAAAACAATTACATATTTTGACTCCCGTGGGATGGTTAGCCTGGAAAGCAAAATGCTTTGTTTCTAATTTGCCTAAGAACAATATTTTCCAGGACTAACTGAGCTCTGTCCACAAATTCAAAGGAAGGCGTCCATTTAATTAAATACATCCAGTTTGAAAGTGACATTAGGAACAATTCTCATTCATGTCAAGTGGATTTATGACATCAGAGTAATACTTATATGGGCGAGAAATCAATAAATGTTTTTGTAACCAGGTATATTCAACTAAAATGAATGAAATATAAGCCGGTTGTAAAATTAATACAATCTTGAATCTTATGGGTCTAGAACAACTCACCACAGCCAACTGGCTGCGGGGAAAAAGTTATGCTAATATCGAAGAAATGGTGGAATAGAATCATGAAAAGAAGGCTACCAAAGGAGGGGCAGAATGAAATGTGAATGATAAAAATTAAAATATTTTTTTTTAAAATTATTTTAAATAATTACATGGAATTGTCCTGCAGTGAAAAAGAATAGAATAGAACAACAGAATAGAATGGAACGGAACGGAACATAGAATAACAATAATAAGAAATAGAATAGAATAATAGAGAATAGAATAGGAGAAAACAGAATAGGAGAGAATATAATAGATTAGATTAATAGAGAAGAGAAGAGAAAATAGCATAATAAAGAAGAGAAAATAAAATAGAACAGAACAGAATAGAGAATAGAACGGAACAGAATAGAATATAGAATAAGAATAATATGAAATAGAATAAGAAATAGAATAGAATAGATTAAGAGAAGAGAAAATAGAATACAAGAGAAGAGAAAGTAGAATAGAATAATAATAGAGTTGGAAGGAACCTTGTCTTCTAGTCTAACCTCTTCTCAAATGGCTGTCCCTTCTATTTTGAAAGCCTACACTAACAGAGTTCATTCATTAGAGGCGACATACTGGCACTACCTTGTATGAAGCCAACTGGCCTACGTCATTCACAGTTCCCTATGACGCTGTTTCCCCCCCCGGGTGTGTCATAAATCAGATTCTCCAATTGAGCACCTTCATGGGCTTGGTGTCATCAACCACATTCTCCAATTAAATATATTCCCCGGCAAAAGCTCTGGTAGTTTAGTTACAATCTTTTAAAGGGAAGAGTTGGAATGTAGTTCCACTTTCAAACTGCTGCACTGCTCTTCCAGATTTCTTTCCTCCCTCTCCTTTTATTTTATTTTATGGCAACTACTAAAACAGGCATTGGAATATTATATGAGTTGACATCGCGTTAACTAATTTAACAAGCGCTGTTCTGACAAGGTCTGTCGTTCTGACACTATCGCAGTCTTCCAATATTAATCGATAAAGCGGTTTCTCCTAAGGGGATCACAAGTCCAGGCCACCGGATTCCCCGGAAGACGATCAAGAAGGCAACGTTCCCTCTCTCATTTTTGTTTTCGGCCTCACAAGCGTCGGACAAAATCAGCAAGCTCACGCGCGATCTGGTTTGCTGAAGAAAAGGACAGGAAGTAGTAGCCATAGCACACAGTGATCCCGTGCACGCCATTCTCTACGTGGCTCCATGTTACTGGCACACGGTTGTCCGTCAGCCGCCGCATGTACAGCAACCCATCATCGCGAAGGACGTCGAACTCGCAGGTCAACAGGAAGGTCGGAGGGAGTTTGGCGATCACCGTGTCCTCGGCAAGCAAGGGCGAAAATGTGTCGGTAAACACCACTTTCATTTCTTCGTGCAGCCGAGGGTCAAACTGGAATGAGGACGGCTCTGGCACTGCGTAGCCTCTGGCTTTGAACCGTTCCGGGATGCGGTCGGCACTTATCCACTTCTGGTATTTCTGACGGGTGGCCTCGGGAACATGGCTGCCCTTCAGAAGGCCATCCGCCAAGGATGTAGGCTTGTCCAAATAACGGCAGCCTAAGAAGGTAACAATCTTAGCCGACAAGAAGGGACTTCGGCAGTTCTGCTGATAGGATGGCAAGGAAAAATCCAAACCCTGAAGGGCGGGGTAGATCAAGGCTTGGGCATGGACCTTGGGAAGGTCACTGCGGTCCATCAGGACCTGGCAAATATGTGTGGCCAAAGCACCCCCGAAGCTGTCCCCAGAAAGGATAATACGGGAGCTGTCCACCCCGTAATCGTCTGCGTGTTTCATGAGGAAGGTGGCTGCCTTGAGACATTCAACATGCTGGTTTGGATAAGGGCTCTCCGGCGCAAGTCCATACCTGAAAGGAGGACAAAATGACTGGTGATGGATTCCTGATCCAATCGGGTACATTGACATGTTCAGGCTTTCCCTCGTTTTGTAATATGGTTGTGGTTGTTTTTAATTATTTATTTATTTTTCATATTTCTATACCGCTCCCTCTCCCAAAAAGGGACTCGGGGCGGTGTACAGCCTAATAAACACATAAAATACATAAAATAGATACAAGTTAAATAAAATTTAAAACCAAATTAAATACATATGTGGCTGCATCCCGTCCGACTACAATTAAATATTTAAAATCCGGGATAAATAAAAATTTAAAAATCAGATTAAAAATTAAAAACCCTTATTAAATTAAAACCCCACAAACCCTTACTGGGCCAGGCCGGCCTGTTTAAAAAATAGGGTCTTAACTGCGCGCCGGAAGGTCAGGATGTCTGTCATGGCTCGTATCTCCGGGGGGGAGATCATTCCACAGGGAGGGGGCTCCCACAGAGAAAGCCCGCACCCTCGGGGCCGCCAGCCGACAGCAATCGGGCGGCGGTACCCCAAGTAGGGCAACCCTGTGGGAACGTACTGGGCGGCGGGAGGCTGTTGGTGGCAGCAGGCGGTCCCGTAAGTACCCAGGTCCCGAGCCATGGAGCACTTTAAATACCATCAGTACCACCTTGAATCAAATCCGGAAGGCCACAGGAAGCCAGTGCAGCCTGCGGAGAAGTGGTGTTACGTGGGCACCCCGAGGGGCACCCACGATCACCCGCGCGGCTGCATTCTGAACTAACTGCAACCTCCGGAGACACTTCAAGGGGAGCCCCATATAGAGAGCATTGCAATAATCCAAGCGGGAGATAACGAGGGCGGAAGTGACTGTGCGAAGTGCGCCCAGATCCAGAAAGGGCCGCAACTGGTAGATCAGACGAATCTGATAAAAAGCCCCCCTGGTGACGGCTGCAATATGTTCTTCCAAAGACAGCCGCACATCCAGGAGGACACCCAAATTGCGCGCCCTTTCCACAGGGGTCAATACCTCTCCCCCCACGGCCAGCGAAGGAACAAGCTGGCTGTATCTGGGCGCAGGAAACCACAGCCACTCGGTTTTGGTCGGGTTGAGACGAAGCCTGTTACGACCCATCCAACCCCGCACGGCCTGCAGGCACCGGGTCATCACTTCGACGGCTTCGTTGGGGTGGCCCGGAGTGGAGATGTACAGCTGAGTATCATCAGCGTACTGATGGAACTCCACCCCAAAGCCATGGATGATCTCACCCAGCGGCTTCACATAAATGTTGAACAGCAGGGGCGAGAGCACCGACCCCTGAGGCACCCCACAAAGCAGGGGCCTTGGGGTCGATCTCTGCCCCCCTGTCAACACAAATTGCGAACGGTCGGAGAGGAAGGAGGAGAACCACCGCAACACGGTGCCTCCAACCCCCAACCCCACCAACCGCCGCAATAAGATACTGTGGTCGACAGTATCAAAAGCCGCTGAGACATCTAACAGGACCAGGACAGAGGAGCAACCTCTGTCCCGAGCCCTCCAGAGATCATCCACCAACGCGACCAACGCCGTCTCCGTGCTGTGCCCGGGCCTGAAGCCCGATTGGAGGGGGTCAAGATAACTCGCTTCATCCAGGTACTGCGGGAGCTGACGTGACACCACACTCTCTACAACCTTCGCAACAAAGCGAAGGTTGGAGACAGGACGATAATTTGACAATAATGCTGGGTCCAGGGACGGTTTCTTGAGGAGGGGCCGCACCACCGCCTCCTTCAAGGCGGCGGGAAAAAGCCCCTCTCTCAAGGAAGCGTTTATAATACCCTGGAACCAGCCTCGTGTCACCTCCCGAGTGGCCAAGACCAGCCAGGAGGGGCACGGGTCCAGCAAACAGTATTCATTCCCCCCAGTATCCTGTCCACGTCGTCCACGGTGACAGGATCGAACTCAACCCAATTGACCTCACCGATATCCACCCCCGCCCCCCCGCCCGGAGATGCCCAGTCGGAGTCCAGCTCATCCCGGATCTGAGCGATTTTGTCCTGCAGAAACCTAGAAAACTTCTCAGCTCGTCCCTGCAAGGGATCCTCCCGTGCTTCCACCTCCAAAAGGGAGCGGGTCACCCTAAACAGGGCGGCTGGGCGGTTTTCCGCGGACGCAATAAGGGTGGAGAGGTAGGTCCTCCTCGCCATCCTTATCACCACTAAATACGCCTTAATATAAGATCGTAGTAGTGTTCGGTCAGACTCAGAACGGCTAGCCCTCCAACTACTCTCTAGGCGTCTTTTCCGGCGCTTCATCTCCCTTAGCTCCTCAGAAAACCAAGGAGCTACTTGGGATCGGCACCGGGTCAGAGGCCGCAAGGGCACGACCCGGTCAAGGGCCCCAGCAGCCACCTTATCCCAGGTGGCGACCAAGCCCTCAACCGAGTCGTGTGTGTGAGCTTCGGGAAATGGCCCAAGCTCCATCAGGAACCTATCTGGGTCCATCAGGCGCCTGGGGCGGTACCATTTTAACGGTCCCGCCTCCCTGCGGTCGGGGGGTGCGGAACGGAAGTCGAGTTTCAGGAGTGAGTGATCCGTCCATGGCAGGGGTTCTATAACTATATCTCCTACACCCAGATCACTCTGCCACTGATCAGAGACAAAAACCAGATCCAGGGTGTGACCTCCCACGTGAGTAGGGTCCCGAATTAACTGGGTCAGGCCCATGGCTGTCATGGAAGCCATGAACTCCTGAGCAGTCCCCGAGGCACCGCCGGCAGAGGGCAGGTTGAAATCCCCCATGACCATAAGCCTGGGGGTCTCAACCGCCACGCCGGCTATAACCTCAAGGAGCTCAAGCAGGGCCGATGCCACATAGCAGGGAGCCAGGTATGCGACCAACAAGCCCACCTGTACCCTGGGACCGAACTTCACGAAAAGAGACTCACATCCGGTCGTCTGAGAAACAGTGGATTCCCTCGGACACAGATCCTCCTTAATAACCACCGCAACCCCCCCACCCCTCCCCTGGGCCCTCGGTCGATAAAAAACCCAAAACCCGGCTGGGCACATCTCCACTAGAGGGACTCCCCCCTCTAGGCCCAGCCAGGTCTCGGTAACACCCACCAGGTCCGCTCCCCCCTCACAGATCAAATCATGAATGAGAGGGGCCTTATTAATGACGGACCTGGCGTTACATAACATCAGCCGAAGGCCCAGGGCCCGATCGCTCAAACCACCTGGGGAACGGGACATAACAAGGGGGTCGGAGCGCGCTACAGTAGACAAATAGCGGGGGCGCGCTCCCGAAACAAAATGTGGCCCCCTATAACCGCCAAATCTGCCTCTCCCGCTCACCGTACTAATAGCTTTAATATCACCCTCCCTGGGACAACCCCCCATCTTCAATACAGCCCCATCCGAACCCAGACCCTCCCGGCAGCGCTCAACCCGCGGCCCGGTCCCAGCCCCAGGCGGGTTGTCCCCCAACCCCCGCCAGGCCAACCCTAACCCCTTTAAAAATCTAATTAAAAATTTTAAATAACCCTCCCTCCCATGCTTCCGGCGGCCCCACCATCTCTCCGGATCCCAAGATCCGTCCTTGAGATAAATCTTAGAGAGGTAAGAGGGCCATCTCTGAGACAGGGGGACATATCTCAGGGCCCACAGATCTTTCGAAGAATATGACAGTGTCTTTGGCTGAATCAATTAATTAATTTTAATTATCAATCAATCGATGAATGAGAGTAAAGTTGGAAGAGTCATCCAGTCCAACCTCCTTTTCAAGCAAGAGACCCTACCATTTCGGTATATAAATGGCGGTATATAAATGGAATAAATAAATAAATAAAATAAATAAATTTCAATCAGTCAATCAGAATAGAGCTTGAAGGGATATTGGAGGTCCTCTAGTCCAACCCTCTACTCAGGAAGGAGACCCTATACCATTTCAGACAAATGGCTGTCTATTCTTTTCTTGAAAATCTCCAGTGATGGAGCATCCACAACTTCTGAAGGCAAGCTGTTCCACTGATTAATTGTTCTCACTGTTAGTTTCTCTTTACTTCTATTAATATTATAAATACCCCGTTTCCCCCCCAAATAAGACCCAATGCAAAAATAAGCCTTAGCATAATTTTTCAAGATGCTTGTAATATAAGCCCTACCCCAAAAATAAGCCCCAGTTAAGCTTGTCAGCCAGACGGACACATTTAGTACCTTATTTCTCTGAAAATAAAACGTAACTGGAAAGTAAGTCCTAGCGTGATTTCTCATGATGCTCATAATATAAGCCCTACCCCCAAATTAAGCCCCAGTTAAGAGCATCAACCAGGTATTTTTCCCCTATAAATAAGACCTAACCAGAAAGTAAGTCCTAATATATCTTTTGGCAAAACAAATTAATATTTAGACCCGATATTTTTGGATAAACTAGTTGCGGCCAACTCTCTGCAGGACAATTCAACCACTGAATTATTTCAAATATTTTTTAAAATATATTTTAACTTCTTGTCATTCACATTTTATTCTGTCCCTCCTTTGGTAGTCTTTCTTTAATAATTCTACTTCACCATTTCGTTGATATTCAGTGTCATTCTTGGCCCAGCTCGCAGTGAGTTATCTGGGCAGCGAATTGGCCATGGCGAGTTGTCCTAGACCTGCTGCAGATTAACGAGACAAGGGGGTAATACTTACCCAACCATGACCACCGTTGCATTCCCCTCTTTGGCAAGGTACCGCAGGAATCTTTCGAAATGATCTGAAACGAGCATCAATGAGTTACAATGGATGAGGGTTCATTGCTGGAAAACACTTTCCCTGCTTCAAACAAGAGTTGGGGGAAGGAAAGGTTTGCCAGAGACAAGCTGTTGTACCGAGGAGGACTTCTGTCTCTGCTCAGCTTTCCTATTGGCCAGGCCTCTTACCAAAGGTTGTCCTATTTGCTTTTGGAATCATCTTTCAGAGGGCAAGATATCAGAAGATCCCTCTCCGATAACAGGATCATGTCGAAAAGCGCTGTGGCAATATTGGAAATTGCTAAAACTTTGGTTGCATCTGGCATAAACACAGATATGGGCTTAATTATAGTGTGTAAAGCAAATGGCTCAAGATAGAGATCTGTGTCAAATGCTCAGGTTTTGCAAAATCAATTAATCATCCCTTGTTAATCGGCATCTGTATACACCTAAATAGTTTCCTTCTCTTGACTCAGACTCTTGCACATAACTAGTTGGACTAGAATCACTCTTGATAGCATTATAAACATAGTACTCATCAATATCTTCATGAATGCTTTAGATGAAGGACTAGAAGAGGAACACATCAAATCATCAGATGACACTAAGTTGGCAGGAATAATCAACATCCCAGAAGACAAGCTCCGGATCCAAAAAGATCTTGACAAACTCGGAACAATGAGCCCTTATCCAACAACATGACATTGAATGTGGAGAAAAACAAGGTTTGACACCTAGGCAAGAAAAAACCAAAGGTACAAGTGTACACTAGTAGAAACCTGGCTCAAAACCAGTAATAGTGGGAGGGATCTTGGAATGCGAGTGGGCGATCCATTAAACCTGAGTCAGAAGTTTGCAGCGGCAGCCAAAAAAGCTAATACGATCCTTGGTAGTATAAACAGAGCCATAGGATCCAAATCACATGAAGTGCTAGTATCGATTTATAAAGCCTTAAGTAAAAATTAAGTTGAGACTTTGGGGAAAAAAAATGCAGAGAAGAGCAACTAAGATGATTAAAAGCCCGGAAGCTAAAACATATGAAGAACGTTTGCAGGAATTGGGTACATCTAGTTTACTGAAAAGAAGGACTAGGGGAGACATGATAGCAGCCTTCCAGTATTGGAGGGGCTGCCCCAAAGAAGAGGGGGGTCAACTTATTTTCCAACGCACCAGAAGGCAAGACAAAAAACAACGGATGGAAACTAACCGAGGAGAGAAGCAACCTGGAACTAAGGAGAAACTTCCTGACATGAGGACAATTAACCCGTGGATCTGCTTGCTGCTAGAAGTTGTGGCTGCTCCATCGCTGGAAGTGTTTAAGAAGAGATTGGACAGCCACCTGTTTAAAATGGCACAGGGTTTCCTGCTTGAGCAGGGGGTTGGACTAGAAGACCTCCACGGTCCCTTGCAGCTCTATTCTGATTGAGAGGTGTGTGTATGTGAGAGAGAGAGGGAGAGAGAAAGAGAGGGGGAGAGAGACTTTGAATGAAGTGGAATTCCACGTGTTTTAGTAATAGTTCAGTAATGATTTGACATTAACTGGGATGCTTTTCAGCCTATCGCCCTGAGATTCCCCAGCCATCTCGGTTTAGCAATGGAAGGTTGGCTTGGAAGATGTCCCTTACCATAGGTTCCTGCAATGCCACCTCCGCCATGGAAATACAGCACGGCTTTTCTTTTTGCAGTCGAGATTGTTTTTGGTGAGTAGATCCTCACTGGCACCCCGTCAAATTTCTGATTCCGAATGTCCAGGGACGGATCTCCCCCCCAGACAGGGATTCCATTCATCCACACCCGTATAATTTCAGGAAAACTCGACAAGCCCAGCTCCTCTAAAACAATTCCCTGTTGGCCAAACGACAAACAGGAGGAGAAGTTAATCTCGGGAGGTGAGTCACGACTTCTGAAAGCAAGTTGCCCATCCCAGCCCTCTTACTAATTTGACAAGTGCTATTCTGACAAGTTCTGTTATTCTGACATGATAGCAGCCTTCCAGCATTCGAGGGGCTGCCCCAAAGAAGAGGTGGGCGGGCTGTCAGCTTGTTTTCCAAAGCCCCAGAAGGCAGAAGAAGAAGCAGCAACAGATGGAAAGCAATCAGAGAAGCAATCTGGAATGAAAGGAGAAACTTCCTAACAGTGAGAATAATTAACTAGTGGAACTGCTTGCCACCAGAAATTGTGGGTGCTTCATCACTGGAGGTTTTTAAGAAGAGATTGGACAGCCATTTGTCTGGAATTGTATAGGGTCCCCTGCTTGAGCAGTGAGGTTGGACTAGAAGATCTCCAAAGTTCCTTCCAGCTCTATTCTAATTGATTGAAATCTCACCCAGCCCGAGACCTTCAGGTGGGGGCATTTAACTTCAACCTTAACTTAAATTTTACTTTAATTTAACTTTTCCACAGACGTAGTGAGGCATGATTATCCCAAGTTAAGTTTTTTTTTAAAAAAAAAAAACTTCCATTTCCCCCCTCTTCTCTTTATGAAGAAATTCTTCAGATTTTAATACCTGGTATAAACCAAACCACCTTCTCAGGCCTCTGCCCTGAACCTATTCAATTTGCCAAGGGGAACATGGCCCAGTGTGATGAAGGAAAAGAAAATGAAGCGAAGTCCCTCTTTAATTCTAGCTCCCCTTCAGATCTGGACAGGGAGGTGATCCAGTCAGTTTCACTGCTTTTCTTGCTCAAGAAGCCAAGGAAGGCTTTGACGGTGGCACAAATGAATCCGGGCCAATTCTAATCGTGTAAGGGAAGAATAAATCCATTGCAACTCTTCTCCCCCCGGAGTTCCTGACAAAAGGAATGAAAGAAAGACTTACTAAAAGGATGCCCGAGGTGACCCACGTCTGGCAGATGCGAAACTTCAAAGTTTGATCGAGCCCAGGAGGAAACACGATTTGGACATACTGGATGATGACCGAAGCCAGGTAGATGGCTGGCAAGATGGCAGCTCCAACCAGAAGGCAGGCCAGGCGCTTCCAGAAGGACCTCATTGCGCCTTGTCTGGGGCAGAAGGATGGTGCTTCTCCTTCTCCCAACTTCCGTAGGGACTGTGAAGAGCCCAGTGGCCGATCCATGGAAAAATAGATGGGTTGGTATTGATAAGGAGAAGGCCGGCCTTCTCCTCCCCACCCATCTTGGAGACACCAAAAAAAGGACCAGCCAGCGAGGAAGATCTCCATTGGATCGATTCTTGTCTTCCATAACAGGATTGTTGCTGATTAAGAAATCGAGTCAGAAAGAGGAGGTCTCTCCGTGCATGGATTTCTCCATAGGCCCACCTCTTCTCGGTTCTCCTTCCATCAGCCAGAGGTCAAAGTCGTAATCCAGTTATTACGAGGATTTAATCCCCAACGTTGTGCAGCAGCTGATTCCTTTCTTGTTTCCTAATGTGGCAATGGTGCCAGGTTGGAAAGGAGGCAACGGATTGTGGGGTTACATATAGAGATGTTTTTTGGGGGTGGGAGGCAGCCTACCCCAAAAGGGAAGCAAAGAGCCCCCAGTTCATGGATAGGTGTGTGGGATCCAGATTGGAACAACAATACCCAATGGGCACAAAAGATAACATTGTGTTATGCCCCTGTCGGAGTCTGAATCCTCGGCTTACAACGGCTCATTTAGTGACCGTTCAAAGTCACAAAAAGGGGAGGACTGTCATGCCCCTGTTGGAGTCTGAATCCAAGGAGGAAGCTGAACAGCTGACAGGGAGCGGGAATGTGGCTCCGTTGGCTGTGGAGGAAACTGGGGATGAGCAAAGTCCAGCTGGGCAGAGAAGGGGAGAGGGAATTCAGAGGAAGACCCAGGCCCACTCCCTGTTCATCCTAGGGCACGCAGGAAGGAACGGAGAAGGGAGCAATGTGGGTTGCGTGGCTTATGGAGGTGGAGAGGGCCTTGATTCCCTTCAATAGCGACAGCTGGGAATGAAAGTTTAAAAGAGATACAAGCTGAGAACGGCATCTGCTGGGAGCAAATGTGACTTTATCCTGCGTTGTCTTTGCTTATCTGTGTTCCTGGCCTCTTCCCAACCATGTGAGTTTTGCCATGCCTTCAGGTCTGAAATTCTTGCCCTGCCCTGCCAACTAATTACTTCAGTTTGGTTTGTTTGGATTTTAAGTTACAGTTTGTGTTTACCCTGTTTTGGACTTAATTTTCTGTAGTCAAAGGCTGTTCCTGGGAGAGTTTTTCTCCAGCCATCGGGGATAAAGTTGGAGATAATAAAGGGACTCTTATTGATTATCTGACTGTTGCCTTTGTGCCATGCCCTGAGTCATCACACATTGTGGAGTGGTGTGATGGTTGCCTCACAATCAGGAGGCTTTGAGTTTGATCCTAGATAGGCAGATATTTCTCTCTCTCTGGTCACACTGAGAATATATCTGCTGATCAAAACTCATTGGCATCAGGAAGGGCATCCGGCCATTAAAACACTCTGCTAGCTTCATTCCAGACTTCACCCTGCAACATTTATGGGGTTGTTAAATGAGGATGACAAAAGATAGCATTGTCCATTCTTTCACCCCTCAGCAAGGATGGAGGCTTCCTCCTCCCCCCCATTATGGAGACCCCCTACAAGAAGGACCAGGCAGCAGGGAAGGTCTGATGGGAGGCACCATTGAATGGATCCTTGGCTTTCTATAATAGGATTATTTCCGATTAAGAAGTACAGTTGCAAAGGGAAGGAAGTCTCTAGGTAGACTTCTTAGTGCACGGATTCTACAGACTTTGTCTGTGAGTCAACATCTTCTCGCTTCTCCTTCCAATCAGCTGGATGCCAAATGTCTAACTCGGTTATTATAAGGATTTAATCCCCAATGTTTGGCTTCTTTCTCATTTCCTGACATTGCAATGGTCCCATGAATTGTGGGTCATACGTGGAGTTATTTTTTGGGCCCTGAGTCCTGAGCAGCCTACCCCCAAAGAGATGGGAAGAGCCCTGAGTTCAAGGAGTAGGCGTGGGATCCAGATTGGAACAAAAAACTTGGAAGTTTAAGACGTGGTCCACAAGTCTTAAACTTGCCAAGTTTGAAGGTCCTTGGTCTAGGGTCTCCTGCTTGAGCATTAAAATCAATCAGAATAGAGCTGGAAAGGATCTTGGAGGTCTCCTGGTCTGACCCCCCCCCCACACACACACACACACTCAAGCATGAGACTCTGCCTACAACCAGCAATTCGATCCTGACCAGCTGAAGGTTGACTCAGCCTTCCGTCCTTCCGAGGTCAGTAAAATGAGGACTCGAATGGTTGGGGAGCAATAGGCTGACTGTAAAACTTAGAGAGAGCTGTGAAGTACTGTGAAGTGGTAGATAAATCTAAGGGCTATTCTGTTCTGTTCTATTTTATTCTCCATTTTCTATTTTATTCTATATTCTGCATTTTATATTCTATTTTATTCTCTATTTTCTGTTCTACTGTTCTAAATTTTATTATTCCATTCTGCATTCTATTCTGTATTCTGTTATTCTAAATTTTGTTATTCTATTTTCTATTCTATATTTTGTTATTCTATTCCTATTCCATTCTGCGTTCTATTCTATATTCTATTCTAAATTGTATTGTCCTGTCCTAGCCTATCCTGCCTAGGTGGCGCAGTGGTTAAAAATGCAGGATTGCAGACTAATTCTTCCAACTGCCAGCAGTTCGATCCTGATCCAGATTGTTGGGGGCAAGAGGTTGACTTTGCAAATTGCTTGGAGACTCAGCCTCTTGCCCCTAACAATCTGGGTCCTCATTTGACCGACCTCAGAAATACAGAAGGCTGAGCCAACCCTAAGATGGTCAGGATCAAACTGCTGGAAGCTGGCAGAGTTACCCTGTAAACCTGCATTCTAACCATTGCATCCCTATGGCTCCCAAGTCCCGATTTTCAGTGTCGTTGCAATTTCAAATGGTCACTAAACTGTGTTGTTAAGTCGAGGGCTACCTCGGAAGACGTCATCCAATTCTCAGGAAGATTTCAAGTTGAAGGATGATGTAGTGTAAAGTCTCAGCTTGGGAAGGGTGGAGTCTTGTCCAGATAAGGGAGATCAGAATATTTGTTTTAATTTTCTGGCACCTATATACCACATCTTACAACCTGCCTGAGGCATGGCATTAGAAAAGCAAAGATATTGCAAGAGAAAAGTAAGTCTGGTTCCCCCATTATGCCCGTAATGCCAGCTTCACATGGCGAGCAAAATCTAGAAGCACAAGCACACAAAAAACAGCAACCTGGAGTTTCCAGAACGATCTCCAACACCAGCCTGAAGGTATACAGGAAATTAAAATAAAATAAATAAAACCAGGATTTATTTTGTCTTTGATCTGCCGGGATGCCACAACAGGATATTGAAACTCAGCCAGCCTTACATTTAATGAGTCACTACTGAACTGTTAAAGGAGTTTTATTATCACGCTTTTCATCTTTAACACAACGCAAATCCATGGCAAGAAAAGTAAAACGTACACTTCGGCAAGAAATACTACAGGCAGTTTTGGTCACCATGATACCAACAAAATTGGAGACTTTGGAAAGAGTGCAGAGAAAAGCAACGAAGAGGATTAGGGAACGGGAGTCTCAAACATACGAAGAGCGTTTGCAGGAATTAAGTATATCTCGTTTACTGAAAAGGAGGACTAGTGGGGACATGGTAGAGAGTCATCCAATATTTGAGGGGAAGACTGCTATCACGTCACCTCCAACCAAGGAGGAATTTTACGATCGTGAGAACAATCCACCAGTACAGCAACCTGCCCGGAGGTCCATTTATGCGAGTGGAAGAGATGGCACGCTGCTCACATAAATTTAGCTGTGTGTGGGCGCCTGTCACTCTCTCTTACACACACACCCACACCCACACCAGGCAAGGTCATCTGGAAAGATGAACAAAGCAAGAGAAGGAAGCGGTTGGGTTTCTAGTACTGTTCCAGGAATTGGATTATGCTTTTGAGACCCCTCCTTGTCCCGGGAAACTCCAGAGGCCCTAATCCTACGAGCAACAAGATCCCGTGGAATCCATCCTCCAGGTGATGCCAGGTGACGGACACACCGTTGTCTTCCAGCCGTTTCTTGTACAGCAAGCCTTCGTCTCGTAAAATGTCGTACTCGCAGGTTAATAGGAACGTCTCTGGAAACCGTCGTAGGATGGTGTCCTCCGTCAGGAGTGGCGAAAACGTGGCCTCGAAAACTCTTGTGCATTCTTTGAAAAGGGTCTCTGAAAAGTGACCAGGTACGAACGGCACGTAACCTCGGCCTTTAAATTTTTCTGGAATATGTTCGGCGCTAATCCATTTCTGGTACTTGATCCTGAGCTTCTCTGGGACGTGAGCATTGAATCTCACTGCATCCGCGCCCGAGCTGTTTCCGGTGAGATAAAACTTGCCAAAATGGATGATCTCTGTCTTTAATAAAAAGGGCACCCGTTGGTTTTGCTGGTAAGAAGGCAGGTTGAAATCCAGAGCTTGGAGGAAAGGGTAGACGAGCACATGGGCCCGGGCCTGGGGCAGGTCCTGTCTGAGCACGAGTTGTTGAGAAGCAGCCGCTACGTAGGAACCTCCACTGCTGTCGCCACCCAACACGATCCGCTGAGGGTCCACGCCGAAGTCCCCCGCATGCTTTAAAAAGTATGATATGGCCGCGTAGCAGCTGCGCTGTTGAGCTGGGTAGGGGTGCTCTGGTGCCAAGGGATACCTAAACCAACCGTGAGTGACAAGGAAATCTTTCAAATGCATTGGCATTCCTATTATTATTAGTGGTAGT
The DNA here is from genome assembly GCA_023653725.1 of Bungarus multicinctus. Lineage (NCBI taxonomy): Eukaryota > Metazoa > Chordata > Lepidosauria > Squamata > Elapidae > Bungarus > Bungarus multicinctus. The sequence goes on along the minus strand of CM042845.1, from coordinate 8,364,975 downwards.
AGTAGTAGTTGTAGTAGTAGTAGTAATATTATCAACCTTTTATTCATTAAGCATCAAACTCAAGTCAACAGAACATTTAAAAATGTATCAAAAATATAATTGACTGGTGCAGATGGTTGATACAGCTTGTTGCCAGCATCCTAGGTATCAACCAAATTATTGTTATTGTTGATTTAATCTTTAATTTGATTCACAGTCTGGGACTGGTAAAAACTGAACAGTCCAAGTGTCAAGCTTGAAATTGACATATGCATAGCCATTTTATTTAGCCTTATTATATATTCCTTTTCTTTCTTTCTCTTTGCTGGTTATGAGGGGGGGACGGTTTTGGGCTTGCCACATTCCTAAGGCGGGAGGAGTGGAGATAGAGAGAGTTGTTTAGGCTAGCTGGTTCTCCTTCCCGTGGGAACGAAAGCTGACCCTGCTGAGACCTGGAGGTGGAGATTGAGGACATCAGGCAAATGTTGATTTACTTCTATTGGGGAATGTGACTTTTGAGGGCTGTTTCTAATTTCCAATATTATGTGGGGTAATTCTGGGTTGTTTCAGATCTGTAATTACAACAGACTTTGCCAATTTGATGCTTTCCTAAATAAAAGAAATTGTTTATTAAGTTGGACTTTGCTCTTTTCTTTTTAAATGGATTTCATCACATGGAAACCTGACCAAAGATCTAAAAGCTATTAAGGTAATGTTTGAGTATATAGACACTTCTAAGGTACTGGTTGCTGTTGTTGTTGTTGTTATTAGAATAATAGTAGTAGCATTAATAATAATAGAGGATGTAGTAGTGTTATGTTGAATTTCCTGTGTCACAAATCATCATTATTATTAGTAGTAGTATTAGTATTAATAATAATTATAATAATAGATGATATGGCAGTTTTATTTTGAATTTCCTCTGTCCCAAAATGAACCTGAGCTGTCTTACCCGATAGCTACGACCACGGTGGCACTTTCCTGGGCGAAGAATCGACACAGCCTTTCATGGCTTTCTGAAATATTAAATATTATTTTAAAAATCTGAATACATCCATTTTTTTCCCATTTATCCCAAACATTTCTCTGGCCCTTTGTCGATCAATCACTTTTTTTTTTTTAAAAAAAGAGTTTATTACGAGTCAAAGACCAGAGACAGGAAAAAAATCAAAACACTCGAAGCCGCGATGGTCGTCAGTACAAATCAAGGTTTGCGTTTTGATCACAGGATCCTGGAAAGAGTCCTAAGTGGGAAGAACGCACCCCACCCTTTTGTGACTTTGAACAGTCCCTAAATGAGCCGTTTTGTAAGCCAAGGACCATCCGTGGTTGGAGAACTTACCGAAGCCTCCGAAAATGCCTCCTCCTCCATGAATCCACACAAGTCCCCTCCTCTTCTCAGGACTTGGAGTTTTGGACTGGTAGATTCTCACTGGCACGGTGTCGAAAAGAGTTTCCTTGATGCTCAAGTCACAGGCCCTCGCTGGAAACATTCCATTGACCAGGAACTTCCATACCGTAAATTCACTGCAGATACCCAGTTTTTCCAGGATCACAGCCTGCTTGGTGCAAAAAAAAAAAGGAAGAAACCACATGGAGAGGTTCAGAGAAATACTAATCAAAAGAGAGTTCAATTGGAACAGAGCTGGAAGGGACCACGGAGGTCTTCTAGTCCAATCCCCACTGCTCAAGCAGGAGACCTTATACTACCCCAGATAAGTGTTAAACTGGACTTTCTGCTTTCTCTTCAAAGGCATTTCACTTCTCATCCAAGAAGCTCTGAGATTCTTGGGCTGAAGAGCCGAATATGCTTCATGGATGAAAAGAGAAATATCTTAAAAGAAAAACCAAAGTCCAGTTGCCCCTTCAAAAAAGACAAAGTTGATTTTGGTTTTCCCAGGAAATTCTCCTAACCAAATTGCTATTTCGGACAGGAAAAACCACCTGATTGATTTTATCATATTAATTTATTCCATGACTCTTCTTTTATGAGGTTGGTTGTTTTTATATGAGGTTTTACATTCTGCAAGCTGCTCTGAGTCGCCCCGTGCTGAGAGGTGGCCATATAAATCCCCTACATAAAGAAATATTTATTTATCTGTAGCTATGAATGCAAGTGCTTACCAGTTGGATAAAAATGCAAATGGATAAATAGATGAGGCGAAGTTTTATCCCCTGGCTGATTCCTGTCGGTGTATGAATCCTGGTAAAATTGGAGTAAAGGATCCACCCAAGAATTAAAAACGGGAGCGAAATGCAGAAATAAAATATCAGCCTCCACAACTCTTGGCCAGATATCATTTCCATGTTAGAAAGATCCTGAAATCGGATTTTCTGGGAATCTGGTCCAAGGAAATTACCCCACTTTAATTTCCTTTATATTTTTTGCGAGATGCACGTTGCCACGTCGTCCTTTTAGCAATGGAAAACAGGTGTGCACTTCGATCCTTTTTCTTGTATCCTTTAAATCCTGCAGTTGGTCAACCCGTCTTTTGAACTCAACAACAGAGTGATCTCTTTCCAAACCTCTCCCTGTTTGAAGATTACGCCATCTGGCTTTGGTTTTTGTTAAACTTTTTAGAACACCCTGTAGGTTAAATGTTATTTTTGTTTATGGCCTTCGTTATGGAGGCACACTGCTTTTCCAGAATGATTTTTCCCAAATTGAGACTTTCCCGGACGGGGAATTTACTGATGAGACCGGTGAAAATATAATCAGGAGAATACTAGCCTTTAAGGAAACGGATGGGTTAACATCAAAGATAAAGGATAAAGAAGGTACAAAATTCTTTTTAACTTGGGCTTTGTTTTATCAATGGTTAGATAATAAAGAACTGGAAGAATATTATTATATATAAGGAAAGAATATTATTTGTTACTAGAATTATGTAACCATAGTGTTCTTTCCTTATATGCATCAGTATTCTTCTAAAATAGTATGAATACAATGGTATTCATGTAAAATGACCCAGACAATACATTGTTTTCGAAATGATTAGTAAATATTATACAGTAGATGGTGTCCTGAAAGGCAGAGGGCCCCAAATGAAATTCTATGCTGGGTTTTGTTTTCTTTTTTGATAATGAGACATTTATAGGATTTTCATAACTTGATGAAGATGGGAATAATCATCTAATTGAACAGCACTCCATATAATGACCATTTGAAGTCACAAGGGCCCTGAAAAACCTGATTTACGACCAATTTTCACACTTATGACCATTATGAGTGAAGGTTTTTCGGAAAGTACAAAACCGCCAGAAGAAATAGCTCGCTTAACCACAGACATAAATAATAAGTATAACAGGAACATAACTAATTCTATATTCTATTCTGTTCTGTATTCTATTCTATATTCTCTCCTATATTTTCTGTTCTACTCTTATTCTATTCTGTTCTAAATTTTATTGTTCTATTATAAATCTTATTATTCTATTCTATTCTGCATTCTATTCTGCATTCTATCCCTATTCTATTCTATATTCTATTCCTATTCTGTTCTTATTTCTATTCTATTCTGCATTCTATTCTATATTCTATTCTAAATTTTATTGTCCTATCCCCATGATGGTGAACCTATGGCACGTATGCCACAGGTGATACTCAGAGCCATTTGTGCGGGCATGCAAGCCCCAGCCAAACTTACCTGCATTGCGCATGTGCACGCCTCCCAGCTGATTTTGGGGCTGTTTGAGGCCTCCCAGAGGCTCAAAGGAAGCCTGTGCAGACTCGGAAGGCCAAAAAACAGGCCTTCCGGAAGTACCGGAAGTGCTTAAACAGGCCTGTTTTCAGCCTCCAGAGGGTTCCCTCCAGCCTCTGGGAGGCTGAAAATGGCCTCAAATGAGTCAAAAATCAGCTGGGAGGTGCGCACATGCACAGTGCAGGTAAGTGTGGGCGGGGCGGAGTGTTGCAGGCACATGAACAGAGAGGACAGAGTGCATTGCATTGTGGGTGTTGTCGCATGCTTGCGGCACAGCACAATAAAAATGTCCTAGCCTAGACTAGCCTATCATCCTAGCCTTTTCTGCCTTGGTGGCGCAGGGGTTAGAATGCAGGATTGCAGGCTCACCCTTCCCACTGCCAGAAGTTCGATCCTGACCGGCTCAAGATTGGGTCACCCTTCTGTCCTCAGATTGTTGGGGGCAATAGGCTCGACCTCGGAAGGACGAACGGCTGAGCCAACCTTGGCACCAGATCAGAACATTCGTTTTAATTTTGTGGGCACTTACATACCACATCTTACAACCTGCCTGAGGCATGGCATTAGAAAAGCAAAGATATTGCGAGAGAAAACAGCAAGTCTGGTTTCTCCATTGTGTCCACAACACCAGCTTCACACAGCGAGCAAAATCCAGAAACACATACACAAAAAACCCAACAACTTGGAGTTTCCAGAACAATCTCCAACAGCAGCGTGAAGGTATACAGGAAATTAAAATAAAACCATGCATTCATTTTGTCTTTGATCTGCTGGGATGCCACAACAGGGTATTGAAACTCAGCCAGGCTTACGTTTAACGAGTCGCTGCCAAATAGTTAAATTGTTAATTTTAATTTTATTTATTTATTTTGTCAAGCATGCATTTGATAATATATATAAGTATAAACATGATTATGAGTACGATACATGTAATAGATACGAATAAAAGGGTATTTACGGGACAGCCTGCTGCCAACGTCAGTCTCTTGTCGACCAGTGCGCTTCCATAGGGCGGGCCTCCTCGGGGTGTGGACGGCTGGCGACCCCGAGGGTTCGGGCCTTCTCTCTGGAACGAATTGCCCCCGGAGATGAGGACCGTCCGTGACCTATTGACCTTCCGGCGCACACTAAAAACCCACCTATTCCATCTAGCCGGTCTGCCTAGAGTTATGTGTAATGGTTTTAAATTCGGTTTTAAATGGTTTTAATTTTCTTAATTCCCCACTTTTTAAATTTTTAATGGCCAATCTGTTTAATTCTTTTAATGTATTTTAAATTATTGTATATGTATTTATAAGATTTATTTGGCTGTGCACCGCCTCGAGTCCCTAGGGAGAGGGGGCGGTATACAAATTTGAATAATAAATAAATAAATAAATTAAGACAGGGACGGTAGGCACATTGGTGCGCTAAAAGGGTTTTATTCCCATGCTTTTCGTCTTCAACACAACGCATTTCTGCGGTGAGAAAAGTAAATTTTACACTTTGGCAAGAAATACTACGTGCAGTTTTGGTCACCGTGATACCAGTTTTATCCCCTGGCTGATTCCTGGTGGTGTGTGAATCCTGGTAAAATCAGAGTAAAGGCTCCATCCGAGAATGAAAAACAGGACCAAAATGCAGAAATAAAATATCAGCATCCATAACTCTTGGCCAGATATCATTTCCATGCCGGAAAGATCCTGAAACTGGATTTTGTAGGAATCTGGTCGAAGGAACTTGCAGCCCCAGTTTAATTTCCTTTATATATTTTGTGAGGTGCGCTTTGCCACGTCGTCCTTTTAGCAATGGAAAACAGGTGTGCACTTTGATCCTTTTCTTGCATCCTTTAAATCCTGCAATTGGTCAACCCGTCTTTTGAACTCAACAACAGAGTGATCTCTTTCCAAACCCTTCCCTGTTTGAAGATTGCACCATCTGGCTTTGGTTTTCATTAAACTTTTTAGAACACCCTGCAGATTAAATGTTATTTTTGTTTATGACTTTCGTTATGGAGGCACACTGCTTTGCCAGAACAATTTTTTGCAAATTGAGACTTTCCCAGATGGGGAATTTAGCTATGAGACCGGTGAAAATACAATCAAGAGAATACTAGCCTTTAAGGAAACGGATGGGTTAACATCAAAGATAAAGGATAAAGAAGATACAGAATTCTTTTCAACTTGGGCTTTGTTTTATCAATGGTTAGATAATAAATTAGAAACTGGAAGAATGTTATTATATATAAGGAAAGAATATTATTTGTTACTAGAAATATGTAACAATGTTCTTTCCTTATATACAATAGTATTCTTGTAAAATGCAATGGTATTCGTGTAAAATGACCCAGACAATACATTGTTTGCTAAATACTTAGCAAACAATATAGGTGTTGTCCTAAAAGGCAGGAGGGCTCCGAATGCAATTCTATGCTGGGGTTTTTTGATAATGAGACATTTATAGGATTTCATAACTTTCGATGAAGAAGATGGGAGTAATCATCTAATCGAACAGCACTCTATTTAATGACCATTCAAAGTTACAAGTGCCCTGAAAAACCTGACTTACGACCATTTTTCACACATGACAGTTATGAGTGAAGGTTTTTCTGAAAGAACAAAACCGCCAGAGGAAACAGCTTCCTTAGCCACAGACAAATAATAAGTGTAATAAGTAAGTAACTAATTCTGTATTCTATTCTATATTCTATTCCTATTCTATTCCTATTCTTTTCTAGTCCTATTCCTATTCTGCATTCTATTCTATATTCTATCCCTATTTTATTCCTATTCCTATTCTAATCTGCATTCTATTTCCATTCTATTCCTATTCCTATTCTGCATTCTATTCTTATTTTGCATTCCCACTGCCAGGACTTTGAGTCTGATCGGCTCAAGGTTGGCTCAGCCTTCTTTCCTCTCAGATTGTTGGGGGCAATAGGCTGACTTTGTAAACTACTAGGAGACTCCGCCTCTTGTCCCCCACCAACAATCTGGGTCCTCATTTTACCGACCTCGGAAGGACGAAAGGCTGAGCCAACCTTCGCACCAGATCAGAACATTTGTTTTAATTTTGTGGCACCTACATTCCACATCTTACAACCTGCCTGAGGCATGGCATTAGAAAAGCAAAGATATTGCGAGAGAAAACAGCAAGGCTGGTTTCCCCATTGTGCCCACAACGCCAGCTTCACACGGTGAGCAAAATCCAGAAACACAAACACAAAAAAGACCAACAACTTGGAGTTTCCAGAACAATCTCCAAAACCAGCCTGAAAGGATGCAGGAAAATAAAATAAAATAAATAAAACCACACATTCATTTTGTCTTTGATCTGCTGGGATGCCACAACAGGGTATTGAAACTCAGCCAGGCTTACGTTTAACGGATCACTGCCAAATAGTTAAATTGTTAACTTTAATTTTATTTATTTATTTGCTAATATATATCAGTATAAACATGATTATTAATATATGAAATAGATACGAATAAAAGGGAACATTAAGACAGAGACGGTAGGCACATTGGTGCGCTAAAAGGGTTTTATTTCCACGCTTTTCGTCTTCAGCACAACGCATTTCTGCGGTGAGAAAAGTAAATTTTACACTTCGGCAAGAAATACTACGTGCAGTTTTGGTCACCGTGATACCAACAAAATTGGAGACTTTGGAAAGAGTGTAGCAAAGAGCAGCAAGGCGGTTTAGGGGACGGGAGGCTCAAAGAGGCGAAGAATGCAAGAATTAAGTATATCTCGTTGAATGAAAAGGAGGACTAGAGGGGACATGATAGCAGTCATGCAATATGTGAGGGGCTGTCATGGAGAGGAAGGAAGCACCCCGGAACAGGACAAGAAGACATGGATGGACGAACATAGAAGCGACCCATCACTTCAATCAGAGTAGAGCTGGAAGGGACCCTGGAGGTCTTCTAGTCCAACCCTCTGCTCAAGCAGGAAGCCGTAGTCCATTTCAGACAAGTGACTGCCCACTCTCTTCTTAAAAACCTCCAGGAGTGGAGCACCCACCATTCCTGGTGGCAAGCAGTTCCACTGGTTAATTACTTTCACTGTTAGGAACTTTTTCCTTAATTCCAGGTTGCTGCTTTCCTTTGTGAGTTTCCATCCGTGGCTTCTCGTCCTGCCTTCAGGTTCTTTGGAAAAGAGGTGGAAACTCCCCCCTTGTTTGGGGCAGACCCTCAAATACTGGAAGACTGCTATCACGTCACCTCCAACCAAGTAGGAATTTTATGATCGTGAGAACAATCCACCAGTACAGCAACTTGCCTGGAGCTCCATTCATGCGAGTGGAAGAGGTGGCACACTGCTCACACTAATGGAGTTGTGCATGGGCGCCTCTCCCTCTCCCTCTCACACACACACAGACACACACACACCAGGCAAGGTCAACAAGCTGGAAAGATGAACAAAGCAAGAGAAGGAAGCGGTTGGGTTTCTAGTACCGTTCGAGGAATTGGATTATACTTTTGAGACCCCTCCTCGTCCCGGGAAATTCCAAGGGCCCGAGTCCTATCATTGACAAGATCCCGTGGAATCCATCCTCCAGGTGATGCCAGATGACGGACACACCGTTGTCTTCCAGCCGTTTCTTGTAGAGCAAACCTTCGTCTCGTAAAACGTCGTACTCGCAGGTTAAAAGGAATGTCTCTGGAAACCGTCGTAGGATGGCGTCCTCCGTTAGGAGTGGTGAACACCTAGCCTCAAAAGCTGCTGTGTATTCTTTGAAAAGAGTCTCTGAAAAGCTACCAGGTACGAACGGCACGTAACCTCGGGCTTTAAATTGTTCTGGAATATGTTCGGCGCTGATCCATTTCTGGTACTTGATCCTGAGATTCTCCGGGATGTGAGCGTTGAGCATCACTGCATCTGCGCCCAAGCTGTTTCCAGTGACATAAATCTTGGTAAAATGGCCGACATCTGTCTTTAATAAAAAGGGCACCCGTTGGTTTTGCTGGTAAGAAGGCAGGTTGAAATCCAGAGCTTGGAGGAAAGGGTAGACGAGCACATGGGCCCGGGCCCGGGGCAGGTCCTCTCTGAGCACGAGTTGTTGAGAAGCAGCCGCTACGTAGGAACCTCCACAGCTGTCGCCACCCAACACGATCCGCTGAGGGTCCACGTCGAAGTCATCCACGTGCTTCAAAAAGTACGATATGGCCGCGTAGCAGCTGCACTGTTGAGCTGGGTAGGGGTGCTCTGGTGCCAAGGGATACCTAAACCAACCGTGAGTGACAAGGAAATCTTTCAAATGCATTGGCATTCCTATTGCTATTATTATTACTGTGTTTCCCCGAAAATAAGACCCTGTCTTATATTTTTTGCCACCGAAAAAAGGCACCAGGTCTTATTTTCGGGGGACATCCTCCACTGACTAACCTCACTTGAGCACGTTGCCCCCGGCCTCTTTTTCACTGTCAAGAGGCCTTCAGGAATTTCTTCTGCAGTCGATAAAGGCTTTCCTGAAGGCCTCTGCAGCCGGTAACAGAGCTCTGGATCGATCCAGAGCTTTGTTATTAGCTCCAGAGGTCTTCAGGAAAGTCTTGCCAGCCTTGCTGGCTGCAGAAGAAATGGGCCGGCGAGGCAGGTGTTGGGGTGTGCCAGGCCTGGCTACAGTCCAAATATAAGTTCCACCGCCTCTCCCCACCCTAGCTTAATTTTTATCCATGCACTCTGGAGTGGTGATCATTAGGGTTTATTTTGGGTGCGTGTGTAAAAATCACGCTAGGGCTTACTTTCAGGGTAGGTTGCATTATCCTTTTAATCATTAAAGATGAACTTCAGTCAACATTGAAAATTGTATCACGAATGTCACTGACTGGCACTGATGGTTGATACGGGTTGCTGCCAGAATAATAGTAAGAATAGTAACCTTTATTGTCATTGTACATCATGTATACTACAAATTTGATTTAGCCTCTATTGGTGCAATCCATAACAAAAATACAAGACAACATTAATAGTATAGAGAATAATCTTTATACAAGTAATTGGGGGACAGGGAAATGTTTTAATTAATTCTTCGGTCTCTTCCTTTAACTTTTCTGCTCTTGGCCATTGCCAGGCCTTGTTATTATCTGCTTTCCCTGCTATTTTTTTAATGTATTCTTGTTTAATGAATAGAATTATTGTTGTTGTTGTTGTTATTGTTATTGTTATTATTGTTTTATTTTTATTATATACACAAAAAATGACAGTTTTTACACAGCAAACGAGATAACCATGCTGGGTTTTGTATCAAATCACTAGCCCTTCCCATTATTATTATTATTATTATTATTATTATTATTATTATTATTATTATTATTTGACACAAAAAAAGAACAGTATACACAGCAAATGAGATAACTATGCTGGGCTTCGTATCACAAATCACTAGTCGAACACTTCCCGTTTAGGACTGCGTGATGTATCGGCGGATCATGCGAGCAGATCCCAGTAAGGTGGCCTTCTGCAGCTGATCAATGGGGATCTCATCAGCGCCAATTGTTTTTGCCAATTGTTTTTAAATGCTTGCCTGGGTCTTTAGGCACAGCACCCAGTGTGCCAATTACCACTGGAACCACCTGCACTGGATTATGCCAGAGTCTCTGCAGTTCGATTCTCAAGTCCTGATATCTGGTGATTTTTTCAAGTTGTTTCTAGACGATTCTGCTGTCACCAGATATGGCATTATTATTATTATTATTATTATTATTATTATTGATTTGATCTTCAATTGGATTCACAGGTCTGGGACTGGTAAAAACCAACAGTTCAAGTCCTAACCAAGGAGCTAAGAGCTGTCAAGGTAAGATCTGAATATAGGGCATTATATTCTTATTAAAGATTTACGCTTCAGTTCAGTTCACAGTCCAGGATTAGTAAAAACTGAACAATTCAAGTCCTAACCAAACACCTAAGAGTTGTTAGGGTAACATCTGAGTATATAGGTACTTCCAAGTAAGATAGTGTTGTTATTGTTATTATTAAATCTTTGGTGAGATTATTATTAAATCTTTGGTGAGATTCAGAGCCTTTAGGGCTAGTTGATAGCTCAACAGCTCAACTCCTAACCAAGGACCTAGGAACTGTTCAGGTAGTGTCAGAGGATATAAGCTGTTCCAAGTAGGGTGGGTTTTTTTATAAAATCAGGGTATTCAAATCTGATAAATTCAGAATTTCCAGATAGTGAGGTAGCCCTTTAGGTATTGCTCCAAGGGCTCCAATTAGGATAACACATAATTTCTTTTTCCAAAGTCGCTCAGCTTCAATTGTAAGTCCCAGTACTTTGTGATTTTTTCTTGCTCCGTGTCTACAATTCGTGCATCACCAAGTATTGCAATGTCAATGAAGCAACCCTTTTTCTTTTCAATTATTGTTATGTCAGGTGTGTTGTGGGTCAAGTGCCTGTCAATCTGAATTCTGAAGTCCCACAAGATCTTCATTCTCCAGAACGTTTTACTGATGTTCCCAGTAGTTTTTACTATACTCAAATCCAACCTTTTGGCACAGTTTCCAGTTAATGATTTTAATAATTCGGTTATTCTTATTCTTATTATTGTTAGTAGTAGTAGTAGCATTAATAATAATAGATGATATGGCAGTTGTATTTTGAATTTTCCTTGTTGCAAAATGAATCTGAGCTCTCTTACCCGATAGCTACGACCACAGTGGCACTTTCTTGGGCGAAGAATCGACACAGCCTTTCATGGCTTTCTGAAATATTTTTAAAAAATTGTTTAAATAATCCGAATACATCCATTTTTTCCCATTTAGCCCAAACATTTCTCTGTCCCCTTTGTCTATCAATCAAATAAATAAAAAAACACTTTATCATGAGTCAAACACCAGAGACCGGGGAAAAAACCCAAAACACTCAAATATCCAGTGTAAAATTCTAGAAGTTAAATAATAACTAGCAGATAAAATCTATATTAAAAAATCACAATTTTTCTCTCAGTGTCACATGGCCGAACGAATATACTATCATATCGATCTTTAAATGCCGTTGTCATTAAATACTAAAAATGCAGAAGCATATATCAATTGATCAATTACAGGTAATTGAGCCCGAATTTTCTGCGACTGAAGCGAGATATTGGTTAAGCGAGGTTTTGCTCTGCTTTATGACCTTCCTTGCCTCGGTTGTTAAGCGAAACACTTCAGTCCCCTGATTGTTCAGCGAATCCAACTTCCTTCCTCTCACGATTGACTTAGGCTGGTCAGGTTGCAAAAGGGTGACACACAGGTGTCTCTCTCTCTCTCTCTCTCTCTCACACACACACACAGAGGGACGCAGTGGCCATCGTAAGTACGAGTCACATTGTCAAGTGTTTGTGTTTTGACCCTGGAAAGAGTCGTCAGTATGAAACACAGTCCCAAATCCCTTGAGGACCCAAAGGGCATGGCACAAAGGCAAGATAATCTGTAGGAGTCCCTTTATTAGCTCCAACTTTGCCCCAACGTCCTGGTTACCTTCTGGGCTGGAGAAAAACTCTCCCAGGAACAGCCGTTGCCTGCGGAGGATCAAGTCCAAAACGTGGTCAACACAAACTGTAACTTAAAGTCCAATCAAGGCAAGAGGAGGTCCTTGGTCTGGCAGGGCGGGAGCAAGAATTGCAGATGTGAAGGGACAGCAATAACTCCTGGTTGGGAAGACCCCAGGAACACAGATAACCAAAGTCAACACAAGATAAACTCGTGTTTGCTCCCAGCAGACGAAGCTCTCTGCTTGCATCTCTTTTAAACTCTTTTCCCAGGTGTGGCTAATTAAGTGAATTAGGGCCCCTTCCTCCCCCTTAAGCCACACAACCCACATTGCTCCCTTCTCTGTTCCTCCCTGCGTGCCCTAGGATGAAGAGGGGGTCTCCCTTGTTCTCCTCCCCTGCTCTGCCCAGCCGGACTTTGCCTTTCCCCAGATTCTTCCACAGCCAACGGAGCCACACTCCCACCCCCTGTCAGCTGTTCGCCTTCCTCCTTGGATTCAAACTCCGACAGGGCCCCCGACAGTCCCCCCCCCTTTTTTGTGATTCCCAGGGATATAGTAAGTGGGAAGAACGCCCCCCTTTTGTGACTTTGAATGGTCACTAAACGAGCCGTTGTAACCCGAGGACTATCCGTATTTGGAGAACTTACTGAAGCTTCCGAAAAAGCCCCCTCCTCCGTGAACCCACACAAGTCCCCTCCTTTTCTCAGGACTTGGAGTTTTGGACTCGTAGATCCTCACGGGCACGGTGTCGAAAAGCGTTTCCTTGATGCTCAAGTCACAGGGCCTCGGTGGAAATATCCCGTCGATTAGGAACCTCCGTACTGCAAGTACACTGCAGATGCCCAGTTTTTCCAGGATTGGAGCCTGCTCAGTGCAAAAAAAAATAAATAAATAAAGAAGAAACTACATGGAAAGATTCAGATAAATGCTAATCAAAAATGAAATGCTAATCAAAAATTGGAACAGAGCTGGAAGGGACCACAGAGGTCTTCTAGTCCAACCGCCTGCTCAATCAGGAGGCAATAGACCATTTCAATCAATCTCTTAGTCAGGAGAGAGCTGGAAGGGGCCTTGGAGATCTTCTAGTCCAACCCCCACTGCTCAAGCAAGAGACCTTATACTACCCCAGGTAAGTGTTAAACTGGACTTTCTGCTTTCTCTTCAAAGGCATTTCACTTCTCATCCAAGAAGCTCTGAGATTCTTGGGCTGAAGAGCCGAATATGCTTCATGGATGAAAAGAGAAACATCTTAAAAGAAAAACCAAAGTCCAGTTGCCCCTTCAAAAAAGACAAAGTTGATTTTGGTTTTCCCAGGAAATTCCCCTAACCAAATTGCTATTCCGGCCAGAAAAAACCACCTGATTGATTTTATTATATTAATTTATTCCATGACTCTTCTTTTATGAGGTTGGTTCTTTTTATATGAGGTTTTACATTCTCTGAGCTTCTCTGAGTCGCCCCGTGCTGAGAGGTGGCCATATAAATCCCCTACATAAAGAAATATTTATTTATTCAAAGCTAAGAATTCAAGCACTTACGGGTTTTTCAAAAGTGCAGGTGAACAGGTAGATGAGGCGAAGTTTTATCCCCTGGCTGATTCCTGGTGGTGTGTGAATCCTGGTAAAATCAGAGTAAAGGCTCCATCCGAGAATGAAAAACAGGACCAAAATGCAGAAATAAAATATCAGCATCCATAACTCTTGGCCAGATATCATTTCCATGCCGGAAAGATCCTGAAACTGGATTTTGTAGGAATCTGGTCGAAGGAACTTGCAGCCCCAGTTTAATTTCCTTTATATATTTTGTGAGGTGCGCTTTGCCACGTCGTCCTTTTAGCAATGGAAAACAGGTGTGCACTTTGATCCTTTTCTTGCATCCTTTAAATCCTGCAATTGGTGCAATTGGTCAACCCGTATTCTGAAGTCAACAACAGGCTGGTCTCTTTCCAAACCCTTCCCTATTTGAAGATTACACCATCCGGCTTTGGTTTTTGTTGAACTTTTTAGAGCACCCTGCATATTAAATGTTATTTTTGTTTATGACCTTCGTTATGGAGGCACACTGCTTTGCCAGAACAATTTTTCGCAAATTGAGACTTTCCCAGATGGGGAATTTAGCTGTGAGACCAGTGAAAATATAATCAGGAGAATACTAGCCTTTAAGGAAACGGATGGGTTGACGTCAAAGATAAAGGATAACGAAGATACAGAATTACTTTTAATTTGGGGTTTGTTTTATCAATGCCTAGATAATAAAAGGTAGAAATTAGAAACTGTAGAATTCTATTATATGCAAGGAAAGAATATTATTGTTTCTAGAATTCTGTATTGTAAAACGACCGAAACAATGCATTATTTACTAAATACTTATACATGTTAAGAAAAATATATAGATAACTTTTTTTTTAAAGAGTTCAAGCCAAGCCTTTGAATTCCAAATTTGAGGACAGAATCAGATGGGTGTTGTCCTAAAAGGCAGGAGGGCCTCGAATGCAATTCTTTGCTCTTTTTTTTTAATAATGTGACATTTATAGGATTTCCGTAAGAAGATGGGAATAATACGTATACGTCAATAGAAGATCACAAAGGAAAAGCTTGACCAGAGAAGAAAGAAAAGAAAGGAAGTTGGGGGGGAAGTAGAATTTGAGAAGGCTGATGGTGAAATTCTGGGAAGCAGCTGAGCTGTGCTGTGAGGAGGGTCACAGCCTCCTTGGCTCATGCACGGGGGACCTTGGGGGTCATCTAGTCCAACCCCATGCTCAAGCAGGAGACCCTAGCGTAGACGATTCTAGACCAAGGGTTCTCCAATCTCCTCTTAAAAGCCTCCAGCGATGGCGCAGCCACAACTTAGAACATAGAATAACAAAGAGTTGGAAGGGACTTCGGAGGTCTTTTAATGCAACCCCCTTGCTCATGCATTAGTCTTCATTCAGCCCTTGTATGTATGTAGGTATGTGTATCAGAGGTGGTATTCAGCCGGTTGAGACTGGTTCTGTCATACCGGTTGCAAAAATTTTGAGTAGTTTGGAGAACCGGCAAATACCACTAAGAGAGTTTGCTCTCATAAAATCGGTAGGAAAAACTGTGGAATCCCGCCACTAGTATGTAATGTAATGTATGTATGTATGTATGTATGTATATTTCTTCTGCTGAGTTGCTTCATTTGAACTGTTGTCCAATGTACCCCTTCATTCTGGGAAAATTGATCCCACAAGGAATTAATCTGGCAATTTCCTCTACGGGAAAGCTCTCTGATGGATTCAGGAAAAGTTGCACACTGCCAGAGAAAACCCAAATTCTGCAAATATTCTCCGTCTGTTTTCATCTCCAGACCTTTCATCATCCTAGTTGCTCTTCTCTGCATATTTTTCCAAAGTCTCAGTCTCTGTTTTGTAATATGTGGTGACCAAAACTGCAGATAGCATTCTAGGCGTGGCCTTACGAAGGCCTTGTAAAGCAATAGTAACGCTTCACAAGATGCTTATTCTCCTTGTCAGTTAATGCAACCTAGGGTTGCATTGGCTTTTTTGGCTCCTGCCGCACACGGCTGGCTCACACTGAAGGAAATCATCTCATAGCACTCTTATTTAGTGACTTTTGAAGTTACAAGGGCCCTGAAAAATGTGACTTACGACTGGTTTTCACACTTATGACCTTTATGAGTGAAGGTTCTTCGGAAAGTACAAAACTGCCAGAGGAAATAGCTCGCTTAACCACAAACATAAATAATTAGTATAACAGGAAAGTAACTAACAACTCCAAAGTAACCGTAGCATAACCACGTCCAAAGGGGTTTCAAAGCGAGGAGTAGAAATATTTGATCTGCAAAAGAACTGCCAGAGGAAATCGCTAACGGAGCCAAAGAAGGGAGACCTAAACATTGTGGTGAGGACAAAACATTCCAAAAAACAGCTGGTTTATCTAAGAAGTAGATCACCGTAGTAAGCAACATACATGCTTAAAATGCTGACACGCCTTGCGTATATAATCTGCTAATCATAATGCACATATGTGCTGTGGTAGGTTTAGGGAGGATCTTGGGAAACCTGTAGGAGGCAGTCAGAAGAGCGTGTAACCTCATAGTACCTCAGCTAATGGGGAACGAGGTGGGTTGTGGTAGCCGGGGTAGGGAATATTGATGGGAGATGATTGGAGAGAACCATTTTAACTCTAGCCAAGATATGAGAGCTTCTTCCCGCTTGTTGTAACAGAACTTTGAATAACTTTTATTGTCACATCGAATGTTCATTAATCGGCCTTAAAATGAGATTTTAAGGTCTTCCCTCTAGAAAGAGTGCAGAGAAGAGTAACCAGGATGATGAGGGGACTGGAGGCTAAACCATATGAAGAACGGTTGCAGGAACTGGGCCTGGCTACTCTAGGGAAGAGAAGGACCAGGGGAGGCAGGATAGAAGGAGACAATATTTGAGGGGCTGCCACAGAGAGGAGAAAATGGGTCAAGCTATTCTCCAAGACCAGAGAAGGAATAATGGATGGAAACTGACCAAGGAGAGATTCAACCTGGAAATGAGGAGGAGTTTTCTGACAGTGAGAATAATCAATCCATGGAACAGAAGTTGTGGGAGCTTCATCCCTAGAGGCTTTCAAGAAGAGACTGGATTCCCATCTGTCAGAAATGGGGTGGGGTCTCCTGCTTGGGCAGGGGGTTGGATTAGAAGACCTCTAAGGTCCCTTCCAACTCTATTATTCTATGTTCAATGCAACAGAAGCTGCCTTCAGAAGTTGTGGGAGCTTCATCCCTGGAGGCTTTCGAGAAGAGACTGGACTGCCCTCTTTCAGAAATGGTGTAGGGTCTCCTTCTTGAGGGTGGGGGTGTTGGACTAGATGACCTCCAAGGTCCCTTCCAACTCTTGTTAATCTCAGCTTTTCATAGCTGGTGAACGGCCAGGCAAATTGGCCAACCCAGTTGCGAAGGTTTTTTTTTTTAAAGCATATCCACAAATGGGGGAGGGTGGCAAGATTCGGACCCTTAGCAACTGGTTCATATTTACGACGGTCATCAGCGTCCCCTGGGGGGGGAGGTCCATGGGATTCCTTTTCGCCACCCAAGCCAAGTTCACGGGGAAAGGCCACTTCGCTTAACCACCACATGCGACTCACTGGAAAAACCAACGCAGTTCACTTGTAACAGCCTGGTTTAACAAATTGTGTTTGTGTGTAAAAGTGAAGAAATATCTCAGTTGGAAATTTGGGGTTCAGTTTTGTCCCCTAAGTGAAGGGTCTACCTTCCTCTTACCTCTCCTTCCTCTCCATCTTAAGGGGACCTTTGCTTTTGTTTTTGCAGAGGGCTGTCCTTGGTATTTAACAGGTTAACGGAGTTGGAAGGGACCTTGGGAGGTCATCTAGTCCAACCCCCCGCCCCCGCCCCCACCCAAGCACTAGACCCTACATCTACTTCTACCTGCTTGCCTTTTGCAATTGGTTAAAATTTTTGCAAGTTGATCCACCTTTTGGTGACATTGAAATAATAGAGCTGAAACTTTTTTCCTTTTGGCATTTCCTTTTTTATTTATTTGATTTGTCAAGTGATTATATATAAGCATAAACATAGTTATGAATACATGAAATGGGTACATATAAGAAAAATAAAAAGAAACAATAGGACAGAGCGGTAGGCACGATTGGTGCGTTTATGCACGCCCCCTATAGACCTCTTAGGAAAGGGGTGAGGTCAATAGCAGACAGTCTAAGGTTAAAGTTTTTGGGGTTTGGGGAAGAAACCACAGAGTCAGGTAGAGTATTCCAGGCATTGACTACTCTGTGGCTGAAGTCGTATTTCCCGCTATCAAGTTGGGTGAGGTTAACCTTGAGTTTGTATCTATTGTTTGCTCTTGTGTTGTTATGGTTGAAGCTGAAGTATTCATTGACAGGTAGGACATTGCAATGTATGATTTTATGTACTATACTTAGATCGGACCGAAGGTGGTGTAGTTCTAGGTTTTCTAGGGCTAGAATTTGGAGTCTGGTGGCATAAGGTATTCTGCAATGAGTAGAGAGGAGTGGAGAACTTTTCTTGTGAAATATTTCTGGACTTTCTCAACTGTGCTAATATCAGATACATAATGTGGGTTCTAGACGGATGAGCTGTATTCAAGTATTGGTGTAGCAAATGTTTTGTATGCTCTAGTTAGTAGAGTGATATTACCGGAGAAAAAGCTACGTAAGATTAGGTTAACAACTCTTAATGCCTTTTTGGCTATGGGCTCAAGCACTTAGGTCATTTGAGATGCATACTCCAAGATCCTTGACAGAGTTTGGATAATAGTAGACAGTCTAAGGTTAAAGTTTTTGGGGTTTGCGGAATCTCTCTCGCCAGCGGAAGAGACTTATTTCTCACCCCTCCCGGCGCAAAACCTGACCCAACCCGCCCCACGGGGTGGGGTTTCGCACGGCACCGCCCCGGGCGCACCCCGCAAAAAATCCCCGAAGCTGCGACTTTTTCCTCGTCCTGCTCGTGCTTAAAAGCTACCTTCTCCGCCGTCATGTGAGTTTCCTCCGGGGGTCTTGGGGAAGGCATCCTGCCGGCTTTAAAATATATATATATGTGTATATATTTTATTTTGCAAGCCGCCCCCCCCCCCCCCCCCAGCGGCGGGGAAAAGTTTGGGCGCCGCTTTTGCAAACTCTCATTTGCAACGGCGCCCGCCGCTCCGCTCCGGCGCCCTCGCGTCTCCTTTCCTTCCATTCCCTCCCCAAAAGCCCTTCGGGGGTCTCCGGGGAAGGGTGGGAGAAGAAAGGAAGCCGAATTAGAAGGGACCCCGGTCGGGGGGTGGAAGAAGGCTAGGCAGGGCCGTGGCTGGAGGAGAAGGCCGAGACTTGCAGGCCGGGGCTGGGACGGGACGGGAGCCGAGACTTTGGGGAAGTCACCTTTTCTCGGCTTGCCTTCACTTCAGAGCTAATAAGACTTGCTACCCAAGTCGATCTGACTCTGGATCTGTCGCAACTACCTTGTTTTTTATTTGTTTTCCCCCCGAAAGGGTTTGGTTGCAACTTGGTTGCAACTAGTTGCAAAGAAAAGGGAAAGAAAAAAAAAACCAGCCCGGGGCGATGCCCATTTCCGGGACAGGCGGAGCTGCGAGCGACTCTGGCATATGAACCCGGCCTGTTTCGACGCCCCTAGGAGGCGGGGAAAAGGACGGAGAGCCCTGAGCCGCTTTGGCGGTGGGTGGGTGGGTTTGGGGGGATTCTGGGTGTCTGCTGGGCGAACACCCGGGTTGCTTTTTTCCCGGTGGGTGGCTCTACTAGGAGGTTTTACCTGGCAAACCAGGATTGTCTGCAGGCTGGAATTGGGCTTCAGTCAGAATAGGGACCTTGGAGGTCTTCTAGTCCACTCCCTGCTCAAAAAGCAGACCCTAGACCATTTCAATCAATCAATCCATCATAGAGTTGGAAGGGACCCTGGAGGTCTTCTAGTCCACCCCCTGCTCAAACAGGAGACTAGACTATTTCAATCAATCCATTATAGAGGTGGAAGGGACCCTGGAGGTCTTCTATTCCACCCTCTGCTCAAGCAGGAGATCCTATAGCATCTCAGACAAATGTTTGTCCAGTCTCTTCTTTAAAAACCTCCAGTGATGGAGCACCCACAACCTCTGGTGTCCAGCTGTTCCACAGGTTATTTGATAGTGGTGTGTGAATGGATACTGGTAACCCAGTTGAACTACCCAGTGTTGATAAATGGCCGTCTGGCAGTAACCTGGTTTGTCTTTTTTTTTATGTGCAGGTCTGGGGATCCTGTATCCGGCTCTGCCTCCAGCAGTAACCGACGTCTTCAGCAGACTCAGAACCAAGTTGATGAGGTAGGTATGGCTAGGTTCTTCAGAACCAGGATGGTGGGTGAAGCTGCAGCACCTTAGGATGGCAATCAGTTGATGACCTTCCTGAAGGGCCCATCAGTTGAAAGGCCCAACCAGTTGAGGGCTTCTTGAAGGGTCCATCATTGGAAGGACCCAACCAGTTGAGGACTCCCTGAAGGACCCATCATTGGAAGGACCCAATCAGTTGAGGACTCCCTGAAGGGTCCATCACTGGAAGGACCCAACCAGTTGAGAATTCCCTGAAGTGCCCATCATTGGAAGGACCCAACCAGTTGAGGACTCCCTGAAGGACCCATCACTGGAAGGACCCAATCAGTTGAGGACTCCCTGAAGGGTCCATCACTGGAAGGACCCAACCAGTTGAGAATTCCCTGAAGGGCCCATCATTGGAAGGACCCAACCAGTTGAGGGTTTCTTAAAGGGTCCATCATTGGAAGGACCCAACCAGTTGAGGGCTTCTTGAAAGGCCCAGCCAATTGAGGACTTCCTGAAGGGTCCATCATTTGAAGGATCCAACCAGTTGAGGACTTCCTGAAGGGTCCATCAGTTGAAGGGCCCAATCAGTTGAGTTCTAGTCCAACTCCCTGCTCAAGCAGGAGACCCTAGACCATTTCCCTAGACCCTAGACCATCCCAGCGATGGTGGGACCGGGGAAACCGGGGAAAGCATTGTAATCCTGGGGTTATCAAATTTTTAATGGGGTTTTTTAAGGGGAAAAGGTCCAGGGCGGGTGGGGGAGACAGCCCGCACGGAACTGGGGGCAGCCGGGCCGGCTTGCGCGCCTGGGGGGCCTCGGGGGTTCCCGTGTCGGGAGGGCAGACAGAGGGTGGGCAGCCGGGGGCCAATTTTATTAGCACGGTGACTGGGAGAGGTAGGTATGCGGGGGGTAGAGGGCCATATCCGGTTAGGGGATCGCGCTCCCGATGTTTACAAGCGGTAGCGCGCTCCGACCCTCCTTACCCATCCTGTAGTCCTGGTTGTCCAGAATCTCAGGCCCTGAATACCCGGCTGCTGTTGTGCAATGCCAGGTCCGTGATTAATAAGGCCCCCCTGATCTCTGAGTTGGTTCAGGAGGAGGCCGCGGACCTGGTAGGTGTCACCGAAACCTGGTTGGGCCCAGAGGGAGGTGTCCCTCTGGTTGAGATGTGCCCACCAGGTTTCCTTGCATTTCACCAGCCTAGGGCTCAGGGAAGGGGTGGCGGGGTGGCGGTGCTTATAAAGGAAGTCCTTTGTCCTAGGGAGGCCACTGTCCCTCAGACGGCTGGCTGTGAATCTCTTTTTGTGAAGTGGGGGCAAGGGGTTCAGATGGGCCTTTTGTTGACGTACCTGGCTCCCTGCCACGTCTCATCAGCCCTGCCCGGACTCCTAGAGGTGATAGCCGGGCTGGCGGTTGAGACCCCCAGGCTTTTGGTCATGGGGGATTTCAACCTGCCATCGCTCGGTGAAACCTCTGGGTTGGTCCGGGAGTTCTTGGCTTCCATGACGGCCATGGACCTGACCCAGTTAGTTTCTGCTCCCACTCACATAGGAGGACACACGCTGGACCTGATTTTTGTCTCTGGGCAGTGGTCGAATGACTGTAAGTGCGGGGATTTAGTCATCACTCCCTTGTCATGGACAGATCATTTCCTCCTTAGACTGGACTTCTGTTCCGCCACCCCCCACCGCAGGGAGGCGGAGCCACTTAGATGGTTCCGCCCCAGGCGCCTAATGGACCCGGAGCGGTTCCAGAGGGAGCTTGGGCCATTTCCTGAATCTCTGGCTCTCAGCTCGCCTGGAGACCTGGTGGCCACCTGGGATAGGTTGGCCGCCGGGGCTCTAGACCGAGTTGTGCCTCTGCGACCTCTGATCCGGCACAGATCCCATTTGGCTCCGTGGTTTACGGAGGAGCTACGGGAGATGAAGTGCCGGAAAAGACGTCTAGAGGGCATTTGGAGGGCGACTCGTTCTGAATCTGACCGAACACAGGTAAGATCTCATATTAAGACTTACCTTGTGGCGATAGGGGCGGCGAAATCTTCGTATTTCTCCGCCCTTATTGCGTCGGCAGGAAATCGGCCTGCCGCCCTGTTTAGAGTGACCCGCTCTCTGCTCGAACCGAGAGCGCGGGATGACCTCTTGCAGGGTAGAGCAGAGGAGTTTTCTCGATTCCTGCATGATAAAATCGCTCAGATCCGGGAGGGGCTTAACTCCAATTGGATGGTCCCGGGGGAGGTGTCCGGGGCAGGTCTTGTGAATGTTATTTGGGGAGAGTTCGATCCTGTGACCGCCGAGGGTGTGGACAGGTTGCTGGGGAGTCTGAATGCCACCACCTGTTTATTGGACCCATGCCCTTCCTGGCTGGTTTCGGCCGCCAGGGAGACGACACGAGGCTGGCTCCAGGGGATTATCAACGCTTCTCTGAGAGAGGGGTCGCTCCCGGCCGCCCTGAAGATGGCGGTGGTGCGGCCCCTCCTCAAGAAGCCTTCCCTGGATCCAGCTGTTTTAAATAACTTTCGTCCAGTCTCCAACCTGCCCTTTGTGGCGAAGGTTGTTGAGAGTGTGGTGGCACGTCAGCTTCCTCAGTACCTGGAGGAAACAACTTACCTCGATCCGTTCCAATCGGGCTTCAGGCCTGGGCATAGCACTGAGACGGCATTGGTCGCGTTGGTTGATGATCTCTGGAGGGCTCGTGACAGAGGGTTCTCCTCTGTCCTGGTCCTATTAGATCTCTCGGCGGCTTTCGATACTATCGACCATAGTATCCTGTTGCGACGGTTGGAGGGGTTGGGAATTGGGGGAACCGTCTTTCGATGGTTCTCCTCCTTCCTCTCCGACCGTTCGCAATTGGTGTTGGCGGGAGGGGAGAGGTCCACCTCTAGGCCCCTGGTTTGTGGGGTGCCTCAGGGGTCGGTTCTCTCCCCTCTTTTGTTCAACATCTATATGAAACCGCTGGGCGAGATCATCCGTGGTCTTGGGGTGAAGTGTCATCTCTATGCAGATGACACTCAGTTATACATCTCCACCCCGGACCACCCCAACGATGCTGTGGGGGCTATGTCCAGGTGCCTGGAGGCCGTGCGGGATTGGATGGGCGGGAACAGGCTCCGGCTCAACCCATCCAAGACCGAGTGGCTGTGGTTCCCGGCGCCCCGATATAGCCAGTTGACTCCGTCGCTGGCTATTGGGGGGGAAATTTTGCCCCCCACAGAGAGGGCTCGCAATCTGGGAGTCCTCCTGGATGTGCGGCTGTCGCTTGAACACCATGTCGCGGCCGTCTCCAGGGGGGCATTTCATCAGATCCGTCGGATCTACCGGTTGCGGCCCTTTCTGGATCGGGACGCCCTGCGCACGGTCACTCAGGCCCTTGTCACCTCTCGCCTGGACTATTGTAATGCCCTCTACATGGGGCTCCCTGCGGGGAGCACCCGGAGACTCCAACTGGTGCAGAATGCGGCCGCGCGGGTGATCATGGGGGCGTCACGTAGCGCCCACGTGACGCCTCTCCTGCGCGAGCTGCATTGGCTGCCAGTGGCTTTCCGGGTTCGCTTTAAGGTTCTGGTTCTGACCTTTAAGGCGATCCATGGCATTGGACCAGGTTACCTACAGGACCGCATCCTACCGGTGATCTCCAGCAGGCCAGTGCGAGCACACAGGGAAGGCCTTCTCCGGGTTCCGTCGGCTGCCATGTGTCGCCTGGCGGTCCCGAGAGGTAGGGCCTTCTCTGTGGCGGCCCCTGCCCTCTGGAATACTCTACCACCGGAACTGCGTACCGGCATGGACCTGAGGTCCTTCAGGCGCGCGTTGAAGACCTGGCTTTTCGAGCAGGCCGGCCTGGGCTGAGAGAGGGTTTTAATGTGTCTCCATTAATTTTAATTTGGGGGTTTTAAGGGGGTGGGGTGGGCTTTTTATTCGGCCAAATATCCAATTTAATCTTTTTTAACTTTTGTATTATTGTTGGGGTTTTAGATTGGCTGTACACCGCCCTGTGTCCCTAGGGAGAAGGGCGGTATAAAAATTAAATAAAAATAAAAATAAAAAAAATAAAAAAAATTTCAACCAACCAGCCAATCAGGATAGAGCTGGAAGGGACCTTGGAAGTCTTCTAGTCAAACCCCGTACTCCAGCAGGAAGACCCCAGACCATTTCAATCCATCCATCAAGAATCCTTAGGGTGAAGTACGGCTGATAATGGGAGGGAAAGCCAATGCCATCTCCTGCTTCAGCAGGGGGTTGGTCTGGAGAACCTCTGTGGTCCCTTCCAGCCTTTAACGATCCCGTGTTCCGAACCTTTTCTTCTAGGTGGTGGATATCATGAGGGTGAACGTCGACAAGGTTTTGGAGAGGGATCAGAAGCTCTCTGAGCTGGACGATCGCGCCGATGCCTTGCAAGCTGGAGCCGCTCAGTTTGAGACAAATGCGACCAAGCTGAAGAGGAAATATTGGTGGAAGAACTGCAAGGTGAGGGGACTTCTGGGCTGGAGACCAGCCTGATGAGGAGGGGGTCAGAGTTCAGGTCTTGCAGGAGCACCCTTCCTTCCTCCTGCTAAGACAGTCCGTTCTGTGGATTCAGGCTCTTTGCTTCAAGAGGGCTAGGGTACTAGGACTCCCCTATTTAGAGATGAAGAAAAGTGGGCTGGACTAGAAGACCTTCAAAGGCCCCTTCCAACACACTCCAGTCTATTCTACTCTATTATGTGTTTGTTCAGTTCTGCATTCTATTCTAGCCTATTTTTACTCTATTCTTTTTGCATTCTATTTTGCATTTTTCTGCATCCTCTTCTATTCCTCATTCCTCTGTTATTCTGTTCTGTTCCTATTCTTTTTCTACTCTATTCTGCATTCTATTCTTATTGTATTTCTGCTCTATTTTAATCTATTCTGTTTTGCATTTTTCTGCATCCTGTTCTATTCCTCATTCCTCTGTTACTCTGTTCTGTTCCTATTCTTTTTCTATTCTATTCTGCATTCTATTCTATTCTATTCATTCTATTCTTTTTTCTTTCTTTGCAGATATGGGCCATCCTGATTGCAGTGGTGATAGTCCTTCTCATCATTATCATTCGTAAGTCTTTTAAACTGTCATGAAGCCCCCTGGCCGGAAGTACAGGCAGTCCTCATTTAACAACTGCCCTGTTTAGCAACGATTCACGATAGTTACAATAGTGATGAGAAAAGGACTTTAGTGAATCAATAGTCACATTTATGACCTTTGCAGTTCTGGTTAGCAAAGGGTAGATAGTTGTGGTAAGCTTGTAAACCGCTTCACTTAATGACTGAGTTGCTCATCCCAATTTGGTCACTAAACGAGGACTGCCTTTATTTCTTGGTCCAGGGACTGCATTTCCCTAGGGTTCAGTCACTGAACAACAATTTGCAGTTGTCTTGTGTATTTATTATTATTTATTTTGAATGCAGTCCTTACACTGAGTGAAGATTGAGGCTCGGTACTTTTTTTTTCCTGCTGTGGGTTTTATACATTTGTGTATGTGTATATTGTGAGCTGCTCAGAGTCACAAACGTGTTGTGAACCTCGGCAACTTCTAAGACTTGTCAATCTCCCAGAATTCCCCAGCCTGCAATGTTGAAGTCCACCTGTCTTGAAGCAAAAAAAACCCCACCAAAATATAGAAATGGCTGTAGTTTAAAAAGTTAAGAAGTTGAGGTTTGATGATGTTTCTTTATTTTACTGCCCCAACAGGAGCCAATGCCTTTTCTTCCTGCTCCCTCCTTTTTTTCTACATTTTTCCCTTCCCTATTTTTTTCCCTGTTGTTTTCTTCTGAATTGTTGTGTTTTTATATTATAAACCAATTTATTCTATTTTGCATTTTTCTGCATTCTTTCTATTCCTCATTCGTCTGTTATTCTATTCGTATTCTTTTTCTATTCTATTCTTCATTCTATTCTTACTGTATTTCTACTCTCTTAATCTATTCTATTTTGCATTTTTCTGCATTCTTTCTATTCCTCACTCTTCTGTTATTCTATTCTATTCCTATTCTTTTTCTATTCTGCATTCTGTTCTGCATTTTATTCTTATTGTATTTCTACTTTATTTTAATCTATTCTATTTTGCATTTTTCTGCATTCTTTCTATTCCTCATTCCTCTGTTATTCTATTCCTATTCTTTTTCTGTTCTATTTCCCCCTTCTCTATTTTTCCTGTTACTTTCTTCTGAATTGTTGTGTTTTTATATTATAAACCAATAAGGGAAAAGAAAAAAAAAGGTGCAATAGGGGAACCATTTTTTCCCCCAACCAAGGTATTGTTGCCTCATTTAAAAGTGAGACCGATGAAAATTTACGGGAAAGTGATGAACAAGGAAGCTGAAATTTTTCATTATTTGAGGCTGGCGTCTCCCATGATTAAAGAAGGCATTGTGATGGGTTCACAGATCAGATCCATCGTGACAAGCGATCTGTTGACCAGGCCAGAGAAAATGGTTGTAAGGAATCTATCCATAATTGCCAAAAGTTTTTCAGGAAGCAAAACACATTTTTTATTTTTTTAAAAATTGTCCCCCACTGGAATCTTATTTGCAAAAGGAAGTTTTGTTTGAAAATCTCTCTTCTATATATTTTCAGAATAGTTGCAGCTCTATTATCCCCATTATTTAAAAAGTACTATATCTGTGTGTATGTGTGTGTGTGTGTGTATTTAGAGCATTTAGAGTATTTCCTATGATTATTATTATTAACACGCTCCGATGCTAAGGAGTTCTACTCCTGCTCCCCACCTGAAAAGAAATCTCTTCCAAATGCAAAACACAAGCAGAGGAGTTTCAGTTTCAGTTTCACAGCAGCACCAAGCAGCTTTAGTACAGAACAGTTGAGCTAAGCCACGCCCAGGCTCCTTGCTGTCTCTTTCTTGCTCACACAGCAAATACTCTTTCAGTTTCCAAACAGCCCTCAACTCTCACACACTGACAAGACAGTAGCCAGATGAATACCGATGGATGCTGGTAGGCAGAGACAGAATTTCCCCACCTTATTTTCCTCCCCAAAAACTAAACCCCACCACATAGTTTCATAGCGAAGCACGGGTATCGAGCTAGTTGTATGTATACGTATATTAAATTTAATTTTTAAAATCATTTTTAAAAGCAATCGTATGCTATTGTTTTTGCTAATCTTTCTTTCTTCTTTGCAGTTTTCAGTGTGTACGGGGGGTGACCGGCAGAAGATTAAAATCCTTGTTCAACCTCCAAAATTCTTCCATTTGACCTGCTCTGTTGCCAAGCTTTTTGTTAAGGATGCACAAATCATTTTATTCGGGACTGCTGTGTTTGATAACTCTTGATAGTTTGAGTTACAGGCAGCTCAGAAGTATGCAAGCTGCAGGAGAAAAACTTCATGCTTCCATCTCGATCATGTGCTAAAATTGTCATTTCTCGGACAAATCCATATCATTTCTATCCCGGTTAGACTAGACTGCTAGGAGCCGAGAATCAGTTCATACTTTTGCTTTCCTTAAATTAATTGATTAAAAAACAACAACCCACAATTGTGACATAAAAGAACCACGATGCCTTCATTAAATCACCACAATTTATCAAGGGGAGCAAATGTGCAAACACTACTCTTTTTTAAGATGGATTTTTTTTAAAGTGTCGCGCAGAGATTTGCACAATTGGGGCACTTCAAATAACCACCGAAAACCTGGACATATTTTGGATGCAAATCTAAGTTGGGTGCCTTGTTATTATTACAACGGAGTGCCTTGTTTGAACCGGAGTCGAATCGCTTATTGAACAGGTTTAGGGGTTGTGATTTATTTTCCCTCAGCACCGTTGCAAGCCCAAAAAATATATAAATCACAATGGCTTTTCGGAAGGATTAGGATATTTTTTGGTAACCGTTGTTGTGCATTGCCAATTTAGTCATTCTGTTCCAATGAGACTTATTTTTTTGTAGGTTCAAGTCTCTTTGTGGCACGCTCTCTTTTTCATCTTTGTATTTTGACAATTTTAGCACCCCAAATAGCCACAAATACAGCAACAGCTGGTCCCCATAAATTATTCGAGCTATCTCGTCGGGTTATTTTTCTACTTGCCTAAGAAAACCTAGTTATATTTCTGATTTTTTTTTTTTTTGGCCTCACCCAATACTTTGGTATAGCTTGAAAATGCCACGGTTTGGGAACGCTGGAAAATAGGCATTTCCTGCCCGGGAAGCGTAGCCATTACTGTCATATTCCCTACCCAGTTCCTAACCAAACTTGAATGGCTGTGTTTTTCTACTACTAACAAGCAATCTTGGTTCTTATCAGCCAGGCAGAAAAGTTTTCAACAGCCCGGTGAGTCAAGAAGTGGAACTTTTTATCATAGCTATTTAATAAAGAGCGATTTGTCAATCCGGTTTGGCGTTTTGCAATTCTTGGAGTTTGGTTGTCCTTGTGGGAGTCATCAATAGAAGAAGAAAAAAGTAGTAGAAAACATTGCACAAACTAGCAAGGGCTGGCGGGGGAGGAAAAAAAAACCCTTTGCAGTCCTTATCTTCAATCAACCAGAAGGGACCTCAGAGGGACCCTGGAGGTCTTGTAGTCCAACCCCCTGCTCAAGTAGGAGACCCTAGACCACCGGTGGTTAACCTTTTTGGGCTCCCGTGCCAAAAATTGCGCACATACCAACATGCACGGACTTGCGTGCCAGCACCCAGAATGCAATGTGTGCACCCCCTCGCGCATTCACATGCAATCCCCCCCCCTGCCCGCCACCTTCTTACCTGCGCTGCACCTCACAGATGGTTTTTTGGCTGGTTTGAGGCCTTTTTTGGCCTTCCAGAGGCTTGGAAAAAGCCTCTGCAAGGCTTTTCAGGACAAATTATAGGCCCATTTTGTAACTTCCGGTATTACAGGAAGTGATGAATCAGGCCTATTATTTGTCCTGCAAAGCCTTACAGAGGCTTTTTCCAGGCCTCTCTGAGAGGTCAAAAAAGATCTCAAACCAAACTCCGCCCCCCTCCCCCCAAAAAATCAGCTGTGAGGTGCACACATGCGCAGTGAGGTAAGTTTGTGGCTCGCATGCCAACACAAATAGCTCTGCGTGCCACTTGTGGTTTGCCATCACGGCCCTAGACCATTTCAATCAAGTCAATCGGAATAGAACTGGAAAGGACCTTGGAGGTCTTCTAGTCAACCTCCTGCTGAAACAGACACAATAAAGTCAATCCAGAGCTGGAAGGGACCTTAGAGGTCTTCTAGACAACCCCCTGCTCAAACAGACCAAATCAATCCAGAGCTGGAAGGGACCTTGGCGTTCTTCTAAGTCCAACCCCCTGCTTAAGCAGGAGACCCTAGACCATTTCAAAGGATCAGAATAAAGCTGGAAGAGACTTTGGAGGTCTTTTAACAGGAGACTGGACAACCTTTCATCTGAAATGGTCGAGGGTCTCCTGCTTGACCCGGGGGGTTGGACTAGAAGACCTCCGAGGTCCCCTACAGCTCTATTCTATTCTGAAATCTTAGCAGACCTTTCCCTCCTCTGTTGGAAACCAACCCAACGAAGAGGGCAAACAGATGCAGGATGCTCTCCAATGTCAGCCCCTCAACCCCTCTCTGGAGCCCCCCCCCCCAAATCAAGGAGTAGGATGGCATCCTTCTACCTTCCAAGCCGACCATCCTACCAGTGCTTTTACATGTACACACACACACACACACACACACACACACACACCCTCCAAGGGTCACTACTGACCTGTTGCACAACGGCCCCTTTATTCAGCGATCTTGAGATACGTGTCGTGGGCGGCTTGTTTACAAAAACAGCCGCAATCAAGCCGGCCTGATGAAATTAGCTCAAGCCATTAGAGCATGACTCACTCGCTCGATCTGATGGCGGAGACAGCACCGCCGTGCCCCTCCAGCCGAACGATGACGGATTGGCTGCTTTCCTGTTTGCCAGGAAGGTTCTTGAATTGTGCAGGAGCCCTCAAGGTGGGATGGATAGGGAGTCTCTCTTATGGGACGCTCAGAAGGGATACATGGCCAGTCCTTGGCAGAGGTGAGGTGGGTGTCAGCTGGTACCAGCACACTTGCTGGGTGTCACTGTTGCTTAGCTCAAGAAAGAAAGTTTGGTCTAGTAGTTAAAGCACCAGATTAGAAGCCAGGTGAGTTCTAGTCCCGCCTTAGGCGTGAAAGCCGGCTGGGTGACTTTGGGCCAATTGCCAGGAGACAGTGAGTTCTAGTCCAGATTTAGGCATGAAAGCCAATTGGGTGCTTTTGGGCCAATCCCCAGGAGACAGGGAGTTCTAGTCCCACCTTAAACATGAAAGCCAGCTGGATGACTTTGGATCAATCACCAGGAAACTGGGAGTTCTAGCCCCACCTTAGGCATGAAAGCCAGTGGGTGACTTTGGGCCAATCACCAGAGACTGGGAGTTCTAGTCCCATTTTAGGCATGAAAGCTGGCTGGGTGACTTTAAGGCAGTCACTTTCTCTCAGTCCAATCCCCACATCACAGGGTTCTTTTTGTGAGAAACTACCGTAGGAGGAAGGAATATAGCTAGTCCCCTAATTCTGAAAAGCATTTCCTTTAGCAGTTCTTTTTGGGGGTGAATACAAATTCAAATTTTACATCGTATTTTTAAAATCTTCGTCAGCCACGCAGAATCCTGTTTGAGAGATGGAGAGTCACACAAATTGATTTAAATAATACATTTGCAATGTGTGCTTTTCTTGTTCCCTCAACCTGAACAGGAACCACGGGGGGGGGGGGGGGAGAAAGGAAAATAATTTTCTGCTTCCAATAATATGAGAGATCTACAGAAGATTTTGTTGAACTACAACATTCATGTATTTTGTACACCTGCAGCGATATTCAGTAGAGATACATATTTGTCAACCAGTAGGTGGCAGTGTTTTGCTGCTTCCTTGTAGCAGTTAAGCAGGAAAGCACACGTTGACTGTGCACTGTCTGTTCGGTAGGGCTACATACAGAATGTCTAACAGACTTATTAAATCCCACGCAAGCAACATAGGAGTTTTTCCCATCTTCAGTATGGCTTTATTTTCATCACGTGTGCGTTTCCAGAAATGATATGCAGGGATCTAGTCTATTGCTTGATCACATCATAAATTATAGGGCAAGGAACTAGAAGCGAGTGGGTTCCCAGCCGGTCAGACACAATATTTCCAGAAGCATTGGGAGAAACTCCTACGTTTCGTGTACTCCTTCCTGGATGATTCCCATAAACGTCTTAACAGCATGTTCTGGAAGAAGTTTCCAATCGGCGCCTGAAAACGGGGGGGAAAAAATAATACAGGTATTTTCGACTTACGACCACAACGGAGCCCAAAATTTACATGAAGTGAGATTCAGCTCCATTTCACAATTTTTCTTGCCATGTTTGTAAAGGGAATCCCTACAGTCGTTAACCGAGTAACCCCGTTGTTAAGTGAATCGGGCTTCCCTATTTGAAGGTCGCAAAAGGGGGATTGCGTGACCCCAGGGACACTGCAACTGTCATAAACATGAGACAGTTTGCCAGGTGCCCAAATTTGGATCCTGTGACCACAGGGATGTTGCAATGGTTGTTAAGTGTGAAAAAAGGCCATAAGTCACTTTTTTTTGCAGTACGGTTGTAACTTCCGTCACTAAGTGAAATTGTTGTAAGTCGAGGACGTTCATTAAGTGACCTGTCAAGGACTACCTGTACAAATGGCTTGTGTGAGTTCCAAGCCATTGAAATGATAATTTTACACAGTTAAAGTCTTTTGCCCCTAATGGAAGGATTTATTTTCTTGATAGCAGGAAAGAAATTCTATTTTGGCCTTTTTTTGTCTCTCTCCATGGGAAAAGTGCAATTTCCACAAGAAAATAAACAAGGATTGGAAAACTCCTTGTTTTCTCACTCAGGAGCATTCTCCCCCATTTCCAATTATCTTCATTTTTCTTTTCTTTTAATTGTTTTCCCCCCACATTTTTACAAATATTAATATTAACGGTGTGGTAATATCATTATAACACATATATCAATCTCATGTTTCTATATACATTTATATACATTCGTATACATTTATCTATAATTTTCCTATCTCCATTATCTTTATTTCAGTTATTCAACCTCTTGTACCAACTACCCCAAATACTCAGAGCCTTCTTTCTACCCTTTAATTGTAATGTACGTTTATCCATTTCAGCACAATCTAGAATTTTTTGGGATTACTGGTTCCTCTGAGGGCGTGTTATTTTACTTCCAACATTGTGCATCTGCTATCCTCGTTGCAGTCAGAATATGTAGTAAAATATAGTTAATCTTTTTCCTATGTTTCCTTTTAATTATTCCCAACAAGAACAGTCCTGGTTTAAATTCTATCTGATCACCCACTATTTCTTGTATCCAACTCACTTTTCTTGAATTAGTCTTTTTCCAAAAAAACAAAAAATTGTTAGTAGGAGCTGTCGCTCAGAACTGGAAATCTTCAGAGGCAGAAAAAGACAAATATATACTATTTCAGATCTAATTTCTCTCCGTTCATCCACACACCCTTTCTTACCTCTTCAAAATGGTCCCTGGCATTGAAGCTGGAAGCAGCAGGACCTGCAATGAAAACAAAACAGAGTATTTGGGAGTCCTACTGAATAAATATGAGCTGGCCGTGTGCGGCAGCAGCCAAAAAAAAAAATCAATATGATCCTCGGTTGGATAAACAGGGGCATAGTATCAAAATCACGTAAAGTATTAGCACCGCTTTGTAAACCCTCAGTAAGGCCATGCCTGGAATATTGCTGCATCCAGTTACACACACACATACACACAAAGGTTGGGACTTTGGAAAAAGTGCAGAGAAGAGCAACTAAAGATGATGAAAAGGCCTGGAGACTAAAATAGAGGAAGAACGATTGCAAGATTTGGGTTTGACCAGCTTAGAAAAAAGAAGGACTACGAGGGACATAATACCAATATTCCAGTATTTGAAGGGCTGCTACAAAGAGGAGGGGATGGGGGGTCAACTTATTTTCCAAAGCACCTGAAGGAGGACAAGAAGCGAAGGAATCAACCTAGAATTAAGGAGGAATTTCCTAACAGGGAAGACAATTAACCAGTGGAACAGCTTGCCACCAGAAGTGGTGGGTGAACCATCACTGGAAGTTTTTAAGAACAGATTGGACTGGAATGGGCTGGGGTCTCCTGCTTGAGCAAGGGGTTGGACTAGAAGACCTCCGAGGTCCCTTCCAGCTCTATTCTGATTGATTTCTATTGGAAATACAGAACCTGTTTGGTTACTTGTTCTCACTGTGGGGAAGTTTCTCTTTCATTCCAAGTTGCTTCTCTCCATGAAACAATCCTCAAGAAAAGACAACGGTGCTTTAAGCTTTTTAGACGTGGAGAAAAGGCAGGGTTTGTTGGGGTGAGGTGGCACAGTTATTCAAGAAAAAAAATATATATATGCAGGGTTTTTTTCCCTGTCTTACCTGCGTCGCTGGGATAACGCTCCGCCTGTACTCCTAGTTTCCCGGTTAAGGTTTGCTGGAAGGATCTTCTGCTAGCCAAAGGCTTCAAATTTAACACGGCATCTTCATCGTTGACTATAAATGGAGTGTAAGATTGGGAAGAAATAAGACGATCTTTAAAATGGGCCTTCCCTTCCCTCTCTGAAATCCTTGGAAATGAGGAATAGATTTATCATTTTTGCTCTGCAGCTACTCCTGGTTGCGGCCCCGTTCTTGCTAATCGGAAGAGACGCTCTTTCTAACCACTAGACCTCTGTCTTCCAAAGCTCCTGAGGACAGTACCAGAAGTAATAGGTGGAAGAGAGAGTCCCAACCTTAAATGAAGGAGAACTTTCCTGAACAATGGATGGCTTGTCTCCAGAAGAGGTGGATGCTCCATCACTGGAGGCTTTTAAGTGCGCAGAAATGGACAAATTGACAAAGGAATTAAAAAATAAGGATGAATCGGACTATTATAAAATATGGGACAAGTTTTATGGTTGGTTAGACAAGAGGAAGGATCAAGATAATAGGAAATGATTTAATGTATGTGAGTGTGTGTGTATATATATATATATATATAAAATGAAAATATGTATTAGTACTATCTGAGTTAGCAATGTAAGACAAAGATGTGTGTTAGGAGGATTGTACCATGTTGAGTTGCAGTTGCAAACTTGCTCCTCCTGAGGGAGTCCTTTCCGTTAGATTTAGCTTAATTTGTGAAACCAAATCTGGATTAATCAGAATAGAGCTGGAAGGGACCACGGAGATCTTCTAGTCTGACACCCCCCCACCAGTCAAGCAGGAGACCCGAGACCAAGGGCCTTCAAACTTGACACCTTTAAGACTTGTGGGCTTCCACTCCCAGAATTTCTGAGCTAACATGACTGGAGGAGGAATTCTGGGAGTTGAAGTCCACAGGTCTTAAAGCTGCCAAGTTGAAGATCCCTGCCTTAGACCATTTCAATCAATCAGAATAGAGCTGGAAGGGACCTTGGAGATCTTCTAGTCTAACCCCTTGCTCAAGCATGAAGCCCTAGTCCCTTTCAGACAAGTGACTGTCCAATATTTTCTTTAAAACCTCCAATGTTGGAGCACCCACAACTTCTGGTGTCAAGCCGTTCCACTGGCTAATTATCCTCACTGTTATGAAGTTTCTCTTTAATTCCAGGTTGCTTCTCTCCTTAGTTTCCATCCATTGTTTCTTGCCCTGCCTGCTGGTGCTCTTCTTTGGGTCAGCCCCTTAAATACTGGAATATTGCTCTGATGCTCCCAAGTCCTTCTTTTCTCTAGACTAACCAAACCCAGTTCCCGCAACCGTTCTGCGTACGCTTTAGTCTCCAGCCCTTTAATCAAACTTAGTTGCTCTTCTCTGCACTTTTAAATATTCCGGTTTCAAGAAGAGCCCAACCGTTAGCCATTTGCTACCAACTTGAAGTCTCCTTCATCTCCTGCAACTGGATTTTAACATGATCTTCTCCCTCTTCGTCTTTCGCTGTTTTTGCCAGTTTGCAAAAAAAATCTTCCTTTGAGACTTTCTGGCTTTCCAGATGCAACAGCCCTCAGCTCACACATGAAATGCATCCTTTCCTACGATCTCATTAACCACTGGAGGAATCCAAAGAATAAATCTCTTCTTACCTGGGGACCAAGCAGGTAGCTCCTGGCTAGGTCTGGGAAGGGACCACAGCTGTCCAAAGAGAGCAAAGAGCAACAGACAGAACCAGGCCAGCTTCTCCATTGTTCTCTCCCTAACTTGGGCGTGGAGTTCCCTTGCTGGCTGTTGAGTATCTACAGAGGTTTCTCCACCTTGGGCTTATATATATATGTGTGTGTGTGTGTGTGTGTGTGTGTGTGTGTGTGTGTGTGTGTGTGTGTGTGTGTACACATATATATGCTGTAGCCCACCTGTGACCTCATCACACCCATGGTCCCCGCCCCACCCGAAATTCTCCAATGAACGTCTGGTCCGTTTGGGAACTGAGGTCATTCTTCCAAGTCACTTCGTAGACCATAAATCAAACTCTCTCCTTGCCTGATGGGGAAAGCGAAGATGATGGAGAAGGGGAGGAGGAGAAGGAGGAGGAGGGTGGGGAGAGAGAGAGAGAGAGAGAGAGAGAATTGAAAAGAAGAAGAAAAAAACAACAACTTTATAAACCGGGCATAAAAATCAGAGAGGATCTTCGGAGCGATAAATCACCAGCTAATGAAAATATCGGACGTCATTTGGAATTTGCCCGAGTCTTGAAACGGCTGATTTATGAAACTTGGGAGAGCTTGACGCAAGTCATCCGAGCGAGATGCCATGGGCTGGCTCTGGAAATGGATGAGGGAAGATGCCCTGTTGTGTTTTCAGGTTGCCCGTGCCAAAAGAGGACGATGAGCAAGGAATTAAGCAGACACCCCGGCCGAGTTTCTCTTCTTACCTGAGTTTGAGGCTGATGTTGCGATGGATTGCCTGGATGTCGTCCTTGGCCCGTCTCGCAAACGGCACCCTAAAATTGAAGGGGACGCCAGGTTAAAAGGGAAGGCTGGGACATGGCATCCGACTGGACAAATGTCCAAGGAGGCCAGCTTTTGCTGACCCACAAAATCTTTTGCTCAGATGGATGGGGAATGCCGTAGAAGAAACCTCTGTATAAAGAGGGGAATGTAGAAGAACCCCAACCAACAGGAAGAATAAAGAAATAAGTACAGATTGGGAAAATAATGTTTTTTAGATAGATAGATAGATAGATAGATAGATAGATAGATAGATAGATAGATAGATAGATAGATAGATAGATAGATAGATAGATAGATAGATAGATAGATAGATAGATAGATAATTATTTATTATTAATCAATTTAATCAATTTAGATAGATAACCATAGATAGATAGATAATTATTTATTATTAATCATTTTAATCAATTTAGATAGATAACCATAGATAGATAGATAGATAGATAGATAGATAGATAGATAGATAGATATGATAGATAATAGATAGATGATAGATTGTAGATAGATGATAGATAGATGATAGATGATAGATAATAGATAGATAAAAAGAGAATGACAGATGATAGAGGGATAGATAGACAGAGGGATAGAGGGATAGATAGATAGATAGATAGATAGATAGATAGATAGATAGATAGATAGATAGATAGATAGATAGATAGATCAAAGAAGATATTATCATTATAATGAGCAGATTGAGGTTAGAAGTTGGAAGATAAAAAAAGTTTGGATATGTAACTGTATTATTACTGTTAGTATTGTGTGATAAATATATTGAGCCAGTCATTACACTGTCCACAAAAAATGTTGGCTGTTAAAGGAAAACTACAAATAAAACATATGCAGAAGGAGGAGGAGGAGGAGGAAGAGGAGGAGGAGGAGGAGGATGGGATATGCCTAGTTTAATGAAGAGAAGGACCAGGGGTGACATGATTAGCAGCACTCCAGTATTTGAGGGGCTGCCCCAAAGAAGCAGGGGTCAAATTATTCTCCAAAACAACTGAAGGCAGGACAAAGAAGCAATAGATGGAAATTAATCAAGGATAGAAGCAACCTGGAATTAAGGAGAAACTTCCTAACAGTGAAAACAATTAACCAGTGGAACAACTTGCCACCAGAAGTTGTAGGTGCTCAAGGTCTTCAAGAAGAGACTGGAGTGGACAGCCACCAGAAATGGTCCTTAGACCATTTCAGACAAGTGACTGTCCAATCTCTTCTTAAAAACCTCCAGGGATGGAGCAACCCATAACTTCTGGTGGCAGGCTGTCCCACGGGTTGATTGTCCTCCCTGTTAGGAACTTTCTCCTTAATTCCCGGTTGCTTCTCTCCTTGGTTCGTTTCCATCCATTGTGTTTTTTGAAGAAGATGGCTCCATCAACCCACCAGCCAGGCCAGATCTTGGAAACTGGATGCAGCCAATTTGTCTAAGCCACGATCCACTTTTAAGCACTTGTAAGCTAGAAGGCAATGCCAAGATTGTTGGGTGGGGAAGCTGTTTTGCTCCTGCTGAGGCCTCTATTGTAGGGAAAGCAGAAAATACTCAGCCTGGCAGCTCCGGAGGGAAATTATCCTTGAAGTGATATTATTAGAGTCACTTGTGGTCCCCACCCCAGCAAAACCATATCGATGCTGGGAGGTTTTCTAAAATTATCTTCAGCTTTCTTCGTCTAAAAAGTAAATGAGTTACGGTCTCTTCAGCGTTGTGTGTGTCCCACCTGCCCAAAAGTTCACATGTTTTGCCCAGGAATAGAAATGTGTTTTTTTTGTTATAACAGCTGGTTTTTCTATTTTCCAACAATGGGCGATGTGAAAGGCGTCGACTTTTCTGCAGAGTTTTGCATCCCAGGATTTGCTATACAACCCAACAAAGAGAAGCTAATTTTTTTATTATTATTATTTTGGGAGTTCAAAAGCTACCTGTTGCTTCTCTAAGTTAAAATAAATAAATAACCCCTCCCCCCCCTTGAAAAATTCTACATTTCTCCTCTGATGCCCACAGGGTGAAATGTTTATTCTGGTTTCCCCACGCTCCAAGTTTTGAAAAGTTTTTCATGGATAGTTCAGTGGGCTTCCCACAAATTGAGACCGCTGGGTTTCTTGTAATAATTGCACATCTGAATTTGTTTAGATTAACAGAGTTGGAAGGGACCTTGTAGGTCATCTAGTCCAACCCCACCCTGCCCAAGCAGGAGACCCTACACCATTTCTGATAGGCAACTTCTGTTCCATTGGTTGATTGTTCTCCCTGACAGAAAAATTCCTCCTTATTTCCAGGTTGAATCTCTCCTTGGTCAGTTTCCATCCATGATTCCTTGTCTGGCCTTCAGGTGCTTTGGAAAATAGCTTGACCCCCTTCCTCCTCTCTGGGGCAGCCCCTCAAATATTGGAAGACTGCTATCCTGTCTCCCCTGGTCCTTCTCTTCCCTAGACTAGCCAGGCCCAGTTCCAATTTGACACCACTGAATATGAAGAACGGTTGCAGGAATTGGGAATGTCTAGTTTAATGAAAAGAAGAACTAGGGGTGACATGATAACATCTTCCAATATTCGAGGGGCTGCCCCAAAGAAGAGGGAGTCAAGCTATTCTCCAAAGCCCCAGAAGGCAAGATGAGAAGCAACGGATGGAAACTCATCCAGGAGAGAAGCAACCTGGAATTAAGGAGGCATTTCTTGACCGGGAGGACAATTAACCAGTGGAACTGCTTGCCACTATAAGTTGTGGCTGCTTCCAGCACTGGAGGCTTTTAAGAAGAGACTGATGGACAATCATTTTTCTGGGATGCTATAGGATCTCCTATTGGGCAGGGGATTGGACTAGAAGACCTCCAAGGTCCCTTCCACCTCTATTTTAATCGATCGATCGATTGATTGAAAAGGTCTAGGGTCTATATAATAATACATATACTAACAGCAATTAGAATAACGTATGCCCCAAATGGGAAATTAAAGAGTAATCCCACAGATAACATGATTATAAAAAAAATTATGGATTGTGCAGAAATGAATGAACTTACAATGGAATTGCAGGAGAAGGAAAAAAATATTATACGGTCTGGGAAAAATGGTATGTTTGGTTAGAGAACAGGAATAAAAGATAATGCAAAATGTAAATGTAAATGATATGTGTGTAGGTGTGTGTGTGTAAATGAAAACAGAAAAGTCGATGCCACAACTTACTGCAAAAATTGTATATATGATTTGTTTTTAAAAGTGAAAAAACTTAATAAAAAGTATTTAAAAATAAAAAAAATAAAAAGATCTAAGGTTGCCTGCTTGAATAGGGGGCTGGACTAGAAGACCTCTGAGGCCCCTCCCAGCTCTATTCTGATTGATTGAGTGAGTGAAATGGTCAAGGGTCTCCTCCTTGAGCAGGGGGTTGGACTAGAAGACCTCTGAGGCCCCTCCCAGCTCTATTCTGATTGATTGAGTGAGTGAAATGGTCAAGGGTCTCCTCCTTGAGCAGGGGGTTGGACTAGAAGACCTCTGAGGCCCCTTCCAGCTCTATTCTGATTGATTGAGTGAGTGAAATGGTCAAGGGTCTCCTCCTTGAGCAGGGGGTTGGACTAGAAGACCTCTGAGGCCCCTCCCAGCTCTATTCTGATTGATTGAGTGAGTGAAATGGTCAAGGGTCTCCTCCTTGAGCAGGGGGTTGGACTAGAAGACCTCTGAGGCCCCTTCCAGCTCTATTCCGATCGATCCACGCATTGAATGAACCGAAACCAGCTGCTCTCCCAGTCTTGACGTCTATGGGAGCCGGTCTCGGCTCGGCCACCTCGAAGTTGTGACCCTTCGAAGGACATCAAGGAATGTCGACCTATCTCTCATTGCTCGAACGGTCTCTACCTCACCCCACTACTCAAGGCTCACTCCTTCTGCTTCCCCACCCTGCCCTGTGACTCACATGCCATACATTTCATTTTTATTTATTTATTATTATCTTTTTTTATTTTCCTCCTGCGCAAAGTAATTAGGTCAGCCCATCGCATGACCTCATTGCTCGCTGCAAAAAAGAAAGAAAGAAAAGAGTTTTCTCCTTCAAACCAACGGCAGAGGCCAAAGGAATCCAACTCGGTTGGAAAAGTAAGGAAGGTGGAAACTCCGAGGAAAGGTCACCACCAGGATGCATTTTGTCCCTGTCCCCCCACCCCACCCCATCCTACCCCCACTTCCATTAGGGGGTGTTCTCCTTCCTCCTTGGCTGTTGTCATTCTGGAGAGCATCTTCCAAGGAGACAAGACACAACATACAGAATCATAGAATCGCAGAGCTGGAAGGGACCTCGGAGGTCATCTAGTCCAACCCCGTTTAAAGCAGGAGATCCTTACAGAATCACAGAGCTGGAAGGGACCTTGGAGATCATCTAATCCAACCCCCTGCTCAAGAAAGAAACCCTTACAGAACCATGGAAGGGACCTTGGAGGTCATCTAGTCCAACCCCCTGTTCAATACAACTTACAGCCAGTTCATTTAGGGACTGTTCCAAAGTTACAACGGCACGGGGTGGGGTGGGGGAAAGTGACTTAGAATAATTTTTCACACGTACGACCAGATGATCAAAATGCAGGTGCTTGGCCACTTGCATTTGGGGCCGTTGTAAAAGTGAGCCAGGGGCCAAGCATCCAAATGTCAATGACCTGACCCAGGGGAGGCTGCAATGGCCATTGGTGTGAAAAATGGTCCTCTGTCCAAAAAATCCCAAGTCCCCCCCCTTTTTCCCCCCAGCGCCCTTCTAACTTCCGACGGTCACTAAACGAATTGCCGTAAGTCGAGGACCCGCTCTATAACCCGGGTTGGCGTCTCGCCTCCCGCAACCAACCCCGCGCGGCGCGCGCCCTCCTGCAGCAGGTG
The DNA here is from genome assembly GCA_023653725.1 of Bungarus multicinctus. Lineage (NCBI taxonomy): Eukaryota > Metazoa > Chordata > Lepidosauria > Squamata > Elapidae > Bungarus > Bungarus multicinctus. The sequence goes on along the minus strand of CM042845.1, from coordinate 8,324,231 downwards.
ACACCGGGGCCGCCGTTCCCAAAGCGCTTTTGGCGGGGAACGCATAAATGACCTCGAGGGGGGTTGGGGTTTCCGAGATGGGAGCAGTGGAGGGGAGGGGGGCGCAGCTTCCCCAGGGTCCAAGATAGGGCAGCTTGGCTGGCCCCGACCACCCCTCTCCTGCCCAGCGGAGACCTCCCTCCCTCCCCCGAGCCGCGCCCGACCTCTCCAGCGCGCGCTAAAGGTAAGTCTTTGCGCACCTGGCCGAGGCCCGGCCGCGCGCAAGAGGCGCGCCAGAGGGAGGAGCGCTGCGGCGCAGGAGGAGGAGCCTGGCGGGGCTGTCTCCCTCCCTCCCCTCTTTCGTTGCGGCCCCCCCTTCCCTCCCTCCCTCCTTGGGCTTTCACCTGGCCCGGTTGGCAACCGGAGCATCTTCGGCCCGGTTTTGGAGAGCTCCCGGGGGAGGGGCGCGCGCACCGGCTGACTTCGTCTCCGCCCGGTCCGGTTAAAAAAAGCTGGACGGCCCGGGGGTGGGCTTAGATTAGAAGCCCATCTGCTGCTGCGGCTTGGAAAGGCGGGGAGTGGGCGACCCCCCCCCTCCGCGCGCGCCCGGCCAGAAGCCTTCCCAGGTAAGGCTGGCGAGGGTCCCACCCTCTCCAGGGCCGCGTCTCCTCCCTTTTTTCCTCCGCTGCGGCCTCGGAGATCTCTTCCTTTTTGGGAGGAAAAAGCTGAAATGGATCCCTCTTGATACCCTCAAGCATCCTCTCCCCCCCGCGCCCCGCACCTATTTAGCCAGAGGAATACCAATACACCCTTCCCAAAACCAGCGCTGACATTGGCCGCTTTCCTCCAGTCTTCCTTCCCGAGGGGAGGAGGGGGGCTTTCTCGGTGCCCCCCCTCACCCTCCCCTGTTAGGATTGAACGGGGTCTCCCCTCCCTTGGTCTTGGGGAGGGGTGTAGCCCCCCCATCTGCTCCCCCTTCCTTCTTCCTTCCCTGGAGGAGAAACTGCAGGTCAAGGAATGAAAAGCCAAGGAAATCTTCAAAGCTCAGAAAAAAAGGAAGAGGAGGAGGAGGGAGGCTGGGGAGAAGGGAGGAAGGTGGCAATCCCTTTGATCTGTGTGGCTGACAACCCCCCCCCCCAACTGAACGTGGGCCTGTCCCTCTGGGCCTTTCCTAGTCTTTCTGCCCCGGAACAAAAGGCACCCCAAATTGATATTTTAGGTTAGGTGGGGTGCCATTGGCTGCATTAAGGACTTTCCCAAATCCAGTCCATCCATCCCATCAGAATTGTTTCTTGCCTTGCCTTGGGATGCTTTGGAAAAGGAGTTGACCCCCCCCCCCTTTTTTGGGGGCAGCCCCTCAAATACTGAAAAACTGCTGTCATGTCCCCCCTGAATCCTTCTTTTCATTAAACTAGACTTCCCCAATTCCTGCAAACCGTTCTTTGCATATTTTAGCCTTTAGGCCTTGCTTGAACCCTTTTGTGCTTTGTGGAGTTGGGGGGAGGTAAGGCAGTCAAAGCCCCCATTTTGCACGTACACACACACACACACACACACACACACCCATGGCAAGAAATAGCTCCTTATCTCAGTTCGCAGAAAATATATTATCCTGACCCAAAATTTGCATTTATTCATCCTTCCGGGCAAACATTTACAGCGTCAGTCTGGCCCTTTAATGATGATGATGACAATGATAATAATAACAACAACAACAATAATAATAATGAAGGAGGAGGAGGAGGAGGCGAAGAAGAAGAAGAAGAAGAAGAAGAAGAAGAAGAAGAAGAAGAAGAAGAAGAAGTTGTTGTTGAGTGACTTTGGAAATTGTGTGTTATCCCAATTGTAATGATGAACTTCTGGTGGCAAGCAGTTCCACTGGTTCATTGTCCTCACTGTTAGGAGATTTCTCCTCAATTCATAGGGGGAAGCCACATTTGCTTCACAACCGAGTTACTATTTGCTACAGCGCTTCACTTAACAAACGGTGGCAAGAAAGGACCTCAGAGGGGGGCGAAATCCACTTAACAAATGTCTCGCTTAACGACAGAAATCCGGGGCTCAGTTGTGGTCGTTAAGTCAAGGACTACCTGTATTTCCCCCTCCTTTTTGAAATTCTTTTCGAAGGATGCTTTTTTTAATGGGGAGAAATTTGAAAGCAGAAACCGCGATGTATCACTTATATATAGCTTTTATGTACACTGAGAGCTTCTGCGCCGAAGACGGATTTGTTGTGTGTCCAACCACACTTGGCCAATAAAGAATTTTATTCCATTCCATTCCATCTTCTCTCTTCTCTTCTCTTCTCTTCTCTTCTCTTCTCTTCTCTTCTCTTCTCTTCTCTTCTCTTCTCTTCTCTTCTCTTCTCTTCTCTTCTCTCCTATCTTTTCTCTCTTTTCTCTCTTCTCTCTTCACTTCTCTCTTCGATCCTCTTCTCTTCTATCTTTTCTCTTCTCTCTTTTCACTTCTCTCTTCACCTTTTTTCTCTTCACCTTTTCTCTTTTCTCTCCTCTCTTCACTTCTGTCTTCTCTTCTCTCTTCACCTTTTCTCTTCTCTCTTCACTTCTTTCTTCTCTTCTTCTCTCTTCATTTCTCTCTCCTCTCCTCTAGAATTCTATTATAGAATTCTATAGTCTTCCATAATCTATGATCTATTTGGATTCTGAGCATTATCCATCCATCCATCCATCCATCCATCCATCCATCCATCCATCCATGTATCTTTCAAATACTCTTGTCTTGAACAGCGTCTTAGCAATTTGATACCTTGTTCTTCCAGATTGCTGTTGGGAGTTTGGACCCTATGAAAAGAAGACAATGACCGAAGTTCAGATCGACAGTTCCTGCCTGCCACCTGTTCAGGAAGGTATGTGATGAAAGGAATGGGATATTCGGAATATCCTCCCAGCTTTTATTTTTAAGGCATACCTAGTTCTTGACTTACAACCATCCATTTGTAAAAAATGATGTTGAGACTTTGGGGGAAAAGTGCCAAATAAATAAATAAATAAATAAATAAATAATCAAAACAAATTATTTTTTTTGTTGGCGGAAGAAGACACAGGAAGTCTTCTACAGGAAGTCCTTGAGTTACGACAGTTCATTTAGTAACTGTTCAAAGTTGCAACGGCCCTAAAGACCATGTGGGTCGTAATTCGAGGACTTACCTGTATTGCTTACTCATTGCCTATGGCATTCAGAGACCTACCGTCTCTTCCGGGTAGAAATCCTCTTAAAAATGGGAATAATGTATAAAATTTATTATTCCCATTTTTAAGGGGATTTCTAGCCGGAAGAGACGGTAGGTCTCTGAATGCCATAGGCAATTATATATATATATATATAATTATAAAATATGAGCGTTTTTATTTGCTCCAACCAAGCCGGCAGGGAGAACAAGTTCTCAAAATATGAATTCATGTTGGGAAATCCCAAACATGTCTGGAGTTGTCTTTCCAAACTTAGAGCTTTGATGATGCTTCTTCACACACATTCTTTAAATGAGGGAATTTGTCGAGGCTCCAAAATTCCAAATTGTTAGAGATTATTCTGGCTCTCTCCTCTCTTTCTTCTCCTCTCTCCTCTCCTCTCCTCTCCTCTCCTCTCCCCTCCTGTCCTCTCTTTCTTCTCTTCTCTTTTCTCCTCTCCTCCCCTCTCTCCTCTTCTCTGGTCCCCTCTCCTCTCTTCTCTCCTTCTCTCTTCTCTATATGAGGAAGGATGAAGAAAAACATATGAAGAAGGATGCAGGAAAATGTATCACTTTAGATCACTTTTATATTAACAGAATTGGAAGGGAGCTTGTAGGTTATCTAGTCCAACCCCCCACTGCCCAAGCAGGAGACTGTATACCGTTTCTGACAGATGGCAGTCCAGTCTCTTCTTGAAAGCCTCCAGTATTTATGAGGAAGGATGAAGAAAGGAGGATGAAGGAAAGGATAAGAAGGATGAAAAACAGGAAGAAGGATGAAGAAAAAGACAGGAAGAAGGATGAAGAAAAACAGAGGAAGAAGGATGAAGGAAAAGAAAGGAAGAAGGATGAAAGACAGGAAGAAGGATGAAGAAAACATGAGGAAGGATGAAGAAAAACAGGAAGAAGGATGAAGGAAAAGAAAAGAAGAAGGATGAAAGACAGGAAGAAGGGTGAAGAAAAAGACAGGAAGAAGGATGAAGAAAAACAGGAAGAAGGATGAAGGAAAAGAAAGGACGAAGGATGAAAGACAGGAAGAAGGGTGAAGAAAACATATGAGGAAGGATGAAGAAAAACAGAGGAAAAAGGCAATGCACTAACAAGAGAAATGGAATAAATGTGGATTTGTAGGAGGCAAGGAAGAACCCACAAGGCCAAGAAATCCCTTCCTTAGATTGAAGGGGGGGGTCCATGAAAAGTGGGAAGGGGGGGTGGGGAGTGGGGGAAACGGGCTCTAGAGTTGGGATCCTTTATGGCGTGGTGGGATCTGCCAACTTCGAGGATGGGGCGTAACTCCTGCAACTCCCAGAATCCTTCCCCAAAAAGGACCAGGGAGGTAAAGCTTGTTTTTATAACATTAAATAATCTGTTTTGCCCCTCCATTCAAACGGAGAAAAAAAAATATCGTGTAACGCCTTTTCGTCTAAAGCCGGGCCGAGCTAAGCGGTCATCCGATAAAGTCCACAAACATCTGTCCTAAACTCCAGGAGTAGCCAAAACACCCCAGAAGACAAGCTCAGGGTCCAAAAAGAAGAAGAAGAAGATCTTGACAGACAAGGGGCCCTGTGCCAACAAATTGACTGTGGATTCTGCGGTTTAATAATAGAATCCAAGGGCTGGAAGGGACCTTTGAGGTCTTCTAGTCCAACCCCTGCTCAGGCAGGAAACCCTACACCACATCGGACTAATAGTGGTCCAATCTCTTCTTTAAAAACTCCCCGTGTTTGAATTAGTGACCTATAAAGATGATATAGCTTTGTTTATTAACATTAATTAAGAACTGTGAATTAATATAGTTAATATGGGGAAAAAAAGCTGTCCAACTCTTAAGTGTACCGAGGGTACTTAATGTACTGCCAAGAAAATGATATTGAAAGTTGTCGATATAATTTCTATTGTAAAGCTTTTTAACCTTTTGCTTTCTGTAAACTTTTTAATATTTTGTAACTTTAATAAAGTACTTTTTTTAAATTTAAAAAATAAAAACAAAAACTTCCAGTAGTTGGAGCATTCACAACTTCTGGTGGCAAGTCGTTCCATCGATTAATTGTTCTCTCTCTTAGAAAGAATAGAGAATAACAGAGTTGGGAGGGACCTGGGAGATCTTCTAGTCCAACCCCCTAGTCCAGGCAGGAAACCCTGCACCATTTCAGACCAATGGAGCGTTGTAGTCCACCCACACCTCAAAGCAACCCAGGTTAGGAAACAAAGATCTACTGGATCACGATGAGGCAGGCCTGAAGGATTCTGAGAGGGGAAAAATCTCGATTTTTAAACGAAGTCAGTTGGGAAGTACAATTTTGCAAAATTGGCCATGTTTCTTTTTTTTTTTCTTTTCTTTTTTCTTTTTAATATTTTTTTTATTTTTAGATTTTAAAAAACGTCTCTTTGGGTGAACAGTGTGGTTCCAGGTTTTTTACATTTCGATACAAACACGACCATAGTTAACACCTTTCTTATTTAGTTTCATATTTATTTATTTTATTTATTAAATTATTTTATATACCGCCCTTCTCCCGAAGGACTCAGAGCGGTGAACAGCCAACTAAAATATATATAAAATTACAAATATAAATACAATTAAAAAAGAATTAAATTAAAGGCTGCCAATTAAAAATTTAAAACCCCCAATTAAAATAAGCTAAAACTTTCATACCCCAACCAATCAGATCTAAAACCCCATTATTTAAAATCATAATATCAGTAATATCACATTATTACTTTTTAAAAAAATAAACTTTATTGTTAAGCTTTATTGATCTTTTATATTTTAAAGAACAAAAAACAAGCAAAAGGTAAAAGTATCTTAAATTCGACATATTGTGACATTCTTCTTATACTACTATTTATATATACTACTATTATATATACTACTATTTTGTGCATTATTTACAAACATATACAGTTTATGCGAATATAAATATTTAACTTATATTTTGCTTGTCCTTAATTCATCAACCATTTAAGTATCTTTGTTCCATCCAGTCACACCATTTCCCCCAAACTTTAAAGTATTCGGTCTCCTATCTCTCTTTTAATATCCCGTCATTACTTATTCTATTTTCCTTTGAATATTCCCAAATATTAAATCCGTTACGCTTGTTTTATCCAATCCCAGTTCCTATCTTAACCTATTTCATTTTTCTTAAAAGTATTCTCCTATCTTACTTTACAATATTACCTTAAGGTTCTTATTTCATTGCTATATCCATTACACATATTGCTTTTATCTGACCCATTTGCAATTTTGTCACATGCTGTTAATTCCATTCGTTATTCAACAAATTTCATTCTTATTCTAATAATTCAAAAAGTTGTCCCTTTTAGTTGTCAATTCGAGTTTGGCCATGCCTCTGTAGTTTCGTTTTTCTTTATTCCTGCAGTTTGCCGAGATTTCGCTGTCCTAGAAGATGGTGCGCTGGCCTATTGTCTACAAGAACAAGAGAGTAAGGATGGGGATTGGGCAGATCTCTGAAATGTATTTATTTATTTGGTTGGTTGGTATGTCAAACATGTACAAGAGAACAAATATAAGAATATGTACTAACATAAACAAGACCAAAGGGAGGAAATATAGATAAATGGGGACAAATTGTGAGGGACCAACTCGCCACAGGACAAGAGTTACACTAATATCTAAAAGTAATTGTGGAATAGAATCATTAAAGAAAGGATAGAATTAGAATAACAGAGTTGGAAGGGAGCTTTGAGGTCTTCTAGTCCAACCCTTTGCTCAGGAAGGAAACCCCACACCATTTCAGACAAATGGAGATCCAATCCCTTCTTTAAAAACTGTTAGAATATTCACAACTTCTGGTGGAAAGCCATTCCACTGATTCTAATAGAATCCTAGGGCTGAAAGGGACCTTGGAGGTCCTCTAGTCCAACCCCCTGCTCTGGCAGTAAACCCTACCTCATTTTCAGACCAATGGAGGTCCAATCTCTTCGTTAAAAACTTGCAGAGTTGGAGCATTCACAACTTCCGGTGGCAAGTCGTTCCACTGATTAATTGTTCTCTCTGTTAGTAAAAAGAATAGAGAATAACAGAATTGGAAGAAACCTGTGAGGTCTTCTAGTCCAACCCCCTGTTCAGGCAGGAAACCCTGGATTGTTTCAGACAAACGGCTGTTCAGTCTCTTCTTTAAAAGCCTCCAGTGTTGGGGCATTCACAACTTCTGGAGGTAAACCATTCCACTGTTTAATTGTTCTCTCTGCTAGGAAGAATAGAGAATAACAGAATTGGAAGGGAGGGACCCTGGAGGTCGTCTAGTCCAACCCCCTTGCTCAAGCTCAATCCCAGGTTGCTTCTCTCCTTGATAGCTTTCCACCCCTGCTTTAAAAACCTCCAGGCCTGGAGCATTCGCAACTCCTGGAGGAGGATCCCAAAAGGATGGAGAAAAAACAAAAAGCGATTAAAATTAAAATAACTTTTTAACGGTTTCATAATAATTAAATTGAACGTCTGAACCGGATCCCGCAGCAAGTTGCCCGTGTGGCAAGTTGGCAAGCTGTCCCTCTTCCGGGGTCCATGTGTCCTTCCAGCATTTAGCATCCCTCCCTCCCTCCAAATCTTCTGACCACCCCTCCTTCCCCAGCGGTGCCCCGTTCTATCCCAGCTGCATGGTTCCCCCCCCCGCCCCGGAGGCGGTGTGTGTGCGCTTGTGTGTGTGTTTGTGTCTTCTGTGGTGCATCTCTGGCACCGTCCACTTTTCCAATTAATGAGATGGAGTCGCATCGCTCCCGGGAATCCGGCGTGCAGACAGGTTTACAAGAGGGCAGCTTGCCAGATGAGATGGCCTTTGAAGGGCCCACTCTCTCAAGGTTGCTCCCCCATCCCCCCTTCTCTCTTGGCAGCGGGTGGCAAGGACTGTCCTTTTGTGCCGGTGAATCATTTCCGTGACGTCAAAAGGCCCTTTGCATGACAGCATCCAGAGCAATCCAAGTTCTGAGTCTCCCTCTTTCTCTCTGCTCCCTACCCCGACTGTCTGGCTGGCTGGGGATTAATGGCTTGGGAGTTCAGGATTCGTCTGTCAGGATTCCGGGCAGTGACCCTCAATTAAATCTTGAGCCTTGAGCCAAACTTCCAAAACTTCCAAAGGATTTATTGGGGGTTAACTTGCCAGCACTGCCTGGGTGCAGCCGACTCTGAGGCACATCATTCATGGTCACCTTCGACCCTGGTTTTCCCCCCACACCCCTGCATGTGTCATAAATCATATTGTTCAACGAGACCCATCCATAGTCCAGAGTCATCCATCAGGCTCTCCACTTAGATATTTGCCCGGCAGAAACTTCAGTCGCCTAGTTACCGTCTTTGCAAAACTATTTATGGAATGCACTTTTGATTTCCAAGCTGTCACATTGCTCCCCCCCCCCTTTCTGTTGGCAACTCTAAAACGACCATAGAAATGCTTTACGAGTTGACAAAAGGCCTTTTAAAATTGTTGCTTAAAATTGGGTGGATCCTTCAAACATGTCCATAACAAGCTGGGTGGAAACGGCCTCGTAGAAGACCCTCCCTCTGTCCAGGACCTAGGAGTAACTCACCTCAAACGATCTAAGCCCCAGAGCTCAGTGTAACAGCATCGCCAAAGGGGCATTAAGTGTTGTTAACCTTATTTTGTGAAGTTTCTTCTTCGGCAGCATTGAATTGCTAGCTAGGGCATCCTCTCGCGATGACCCTCACTTGGGGTGGGGGGTGGGGAATCTCCTGACCACAAGGCCCATTTAGAAGACCCTCACCCAGGGGTGGGATTCTACCTGGTTGGACCCGTTCCCCAGCTCATCCTTCCTTCCGCCCCTTCTCTCTCCCTCAGTCGAACTGCACTACGCTTCCAATATCCAGAAGAACCAGATGGTCCAGAATGACCGCCGGATGGCCACGAGGCTTCAAAACCAGGAGGTGGAGGCTCAGAAGATTCACGACGGAGGGCCACCCAAAGAAAAGTAGGGTTCCTCTCCCTTCTCTTGATTGATTGATTGATTGAAATGGTTTAGGGTCTCCTGTTTAAGCAGGGTTGGACTAGATGACCTCCATGGTCCCTTCCAGCTCTATTTGGATTGATTGATTGACTGATTGATTGATTGAAATGGTCTAGGGTCTCCTGCTTGAGGGGGGGGGGGTTGGACTAGAAGACCTCCAGGGGCCCTTCCGTGATTCTGTTAATTCTGTCCGTCATTCAACAGAGCCAGGATTGCTCTTCTAACTGCCTCTCCCCCTGTCCCCCTGTAGCCACGAGGGAGACCCCCAAAACGCCCAGAAAGATCTTCAGATGAAACCAGGAAAGGGGGAACGGAAGAAGGCCGGCGATCAGGTAGGACGTTCCCTCGTGCCTTGGCGTTGGCTCTCTTCGCCAGCAGCAGCTTGGGCCAAAGTTGCAACGACGGAGCCTTGGGCTTTTTGGGAGATTGGGGTCCCCAAAAGATTTTCCGGGGTGCTCATGGGATCGTCCTTGACTTACAATCACCATGGAGCCTGAGATTTCTGTCGCTAAGCGAAAACATTTGTTCACTGAATTGTGCTGCTTCTTGGTGATAAGCCCCTTAAAGATTGGCAGGCTGCTATCATGCCACCCCACACTCATTTTCCTTGAGAATCCAATCCCCTGCTCAAGCAAGAGGGCCTGTATCATTCCAGAGTCCTTCCTTCCTTCCTCCCTTCCCTTCTTCCTTCCTTCCTCTCTTCTTTTCCTCCCTCCTTCCTTCTCTCCCTCCTTTCTTCCTCTCTTTCTCCTTCCTTCCCTCCTTCCTTCTCTCCCTCCTTCCTTCCCTCCTTCCTTTCCTCCTTGCCTCCATCCTTCCTTCCCTTCCTTCCTTCCTCCCTTCTCTCCCTCCCTCCTTCCTTCCCTCCTTCCTTCCCTCCTTCCTTCTCTCCCTCCTTCCTTCTTTCCTTCCCTCCTTCCTTCTCTCCCTCCTTCCTTCCTCTCCCTCCTTCCTTCCCTCCTTCCTTCCTTCCATCCCTCCTTCCTCCCTCCCTCCCTCCCTTCCTCCTTCCTTCCCTCCTTTCTTCCTTCTCTCTCTCCTTCCTTCCTCTCTCTCTCCTTCCTTCTCTCCTTCCTTCCCTCCTTCCTTCTCTCCCTCCTTCTGCAGAACCGAACCAGACAGTTATAGAGGTGCAAATGACAAAACTACATCATTCTTGACCTTTTTTTTTTTTTGACCAAAACTTGCCTCTTAACTCCACTCTCGGCCTTCTGAGAGCACATCACTGCAATTTTGGCAGACACAAACCAAAAAGGCTTAATTTTCTTTCTCTCACACCTCCCCACTATCTCCCACACACACACAAACACACACACGGAGCAGAAAGTCAGTGATTGCTTGCCAAAATCTGACCGAGGCTTCCCACTGCACCGTCACTGCACCATCGTAAGCTGGCCGCTGCTCCTTCTCCCTGCTCTGCTAATTTTGGGTCCGATCCAAATAGTCCCAGGCCTATTGAACCCGGTTTCGGAACATTGGGGAGCGAAACGCAAGAAGGAGATGACTTCACATCGCCTTTCTCTTCTCCCAAGATTTGGTCAGTCGTGACAAGGGTGGGGATTGCGTTTGGCCAATGCACACAGTTGCACGCACTCCCAGCCCCACCACCCCGAGAAACCTTCTGGTGCACAGACGTTGCAAAGAGGATACACCAGTGAACAATTGGTGGCATTCATCCTTCTCTCAGCTCGAAGTGGGATAACTCACCACGGCCAACACACCATGGGAGAACTTGCTTCGGGACCATTTAACAATTCTGTTTCATTATTTCAAATAAACAACCCAAAATATATATAATATATATATATATTATACAGTCCTCGGTTGTATCAACAGAGGCAGAGAATCAAAATCACGTGAAGTGTTAGGTCCCGCTGTGTAAAGTCCTAGTAAGGCTACCGCTGGAATGCTGCACCCAGTTTTGGTCACCCATGTTAGAACTAAAAGAGACTTTGCGGGGTGGGGCGGAAGTGCACGGAAGAGCAACGAAGATGATTGAAGGCCTAGAACAGCCTGTTGAGAGAGCCCAGTTCAATTTGGGCACAGATGACCTCTCGGGCGCCTCTTTCAAACCCCGCAGGCCTCTCGGTCCAAAATGTGGATTTTTGCTGTCTTCAGAAGGATGATGAGGAGACTGGAGGCTAAATCGTATGAAGAACGGTTGCAGGAACTGGGCCTGGCTGGTCTAGGGAAGAGAAGGACCAGGGGAGACAGGAGAGCAGCCTTCCAATATTTGAAGGGAGAGGGAGAGAAAGAAAAGGAAAGAGAAAGGAAGGAGAGAAAGAAAAAAGAGGGAGAGAGTAGGAGAAAGAAAGAGAAAAAGAGAACAAAAAGAGAGAGAAAGAGGGAGAGGAGGGAAAGAAAAGGAAAGAAAGAGAAAGGAAGGAAGGAAGGACGAAGAGAAAGAGAAAGAAAACCAAAAGGGATAGAAAGAGGGAGAGAGGAGAGAAAGAAAAAGGAAGGAAGGAAAGAAAGAAAGAAAGAAAGAAATAGGGAGAGAAAGAGAGCAAGGGAGAGTGACTGGAGGCAAAAACATACGATAGGAACTGGACCTGGCTAGTCTGGTAAAGAGAAGGACCAGGGAAGACATGATAGCATCTTCCAATATTTGAGGGGCTGCCCCAGAGAGGAGGAAGGGGGTCAAGCTATTCTCCAAAGCCCCCGAAAGCCAGACAAGGAGAGACTGGACTGCCATCTGTCAGAAACGGTGTAGGGTCTCCTGCTTGGGTGGGGGGGTTGGACTAGATGACCCGCAAGGTCCCTTCCAACTCTCTTCTTCTGTTAAGGTTTCTCCTTGGTTTGTGGTTTGTTTGTGGTTTGTGGAGCAAGGCTAGCAAGAAAGAGGGCAGAAGCTGCAAGGAAGCATCTCGCTGGGGTTTCACCTGGCAGGGCTAGCAAAAAGGAAGGGAGGTCCGAGCCAAGCAAGGCTCTAGTCCTCATGAAGGAAAGCATCTCAGGAGATTTTTTTTTGGCTTTTGATTCTGTTTCTCCCATCCAGGAAAAGGACGAGAGCGGTCAGCCAAAGCAAAGGCCCTCGCGTGGGACAAGAGGTAAGGGCCGTTGTGAACTTTGGTGTTTTCTAGTTGGACAGCACAGCCCTCTGGCCTGAGCAGGGAGGCGGGGGGTGGGAGCGGTTGGACTAGATGACCTCCGAGGTCCCTTCCAGCTCTATTCCATTCCTAATTTTCTCCATCTTTTGTGCTCTGTGCGTTCAGATGGCGTCCCCGAGGCCCTGCATTGGGAGATGGCCAGACTGGAGCTCCAGATCCAGCAGCAGTTCCAAGAAGACGAGGAATTGGCCCGGAAATTGCAGAAGGAGGAAGAAAGGGAAGAGACTCGCATTGTGCGTGCCCCAACCCAGCGTCAACTCATCACACATTACTACGCCTGTTTTTAGTAGTTGCCATTGGGAAAGAAGAAGAAGAAGAAGAGGGTGGGGAGAAGGAAGGAAATCGGGAAGAGTCATGCAACCGTTTGGGAGCAGATGTGTATTCCAGCTCTTTATCTTTAAAAGAGTGTAGCTAAACTACCAGAGATTTTGCCCACGAATATATTTAATTGGAGAATGTGATTGATGACACCCAGTCTGTGAAGATGCTCAGTTGGAGAATCTGATTTATGACACACCCAGGAGGGAGAGGGGGAAACAGGGTCACAGGGGATTGTAAATGATGTAGGCCAGAGTTGGCTTCATTACAGGGCAGGGCCAGGATGTCGCCTCTAATGAATCCTTGGAAGTGTTTTGAAGTTTGGCTCGAGGATCATGATTTAATTCCGGCGACGGCTGGAATCCTGACACCCTACTGATCGGGAAGCGAATGCCATTACAGGCAGGGAAACGCCGTCCTGCCCAATTAGAAATTCCCATGGTGATCGTCATCTTAAAACCAGGATCATCTCCTGCCAACATGAGCGGAAAAAGGAGAGAGAGAGAGAAAGGGGGTGGCCATGGGCCCCACCTCTATCTTGGGGTGAACCCTGTTCTGCTTCTGGGCGGGCCACCATGTTCATTTGCAGAATGAGACAACTCGCCACGGCCAACTCATTGCAGGACAACGCAACAATTTAATTTGATGATTTGAAATAATTGGAAAACTATTTTAATTTTTATCACTCTCCCTTTCATGCTGTCCTGGCTTTGTCATGAAAGATTCTATTCTGCTATTTCTTTGATAGTGGGTGTAGCTCTTGTCCTGTGGTGAATTGATGCTGGTGAGTTGACCATGGGGAGTTGGCCATGGAGAGTTGGCCATAGTTGGCCATCGGGAAGTTGGCCATGGTTGACCATGGGGAGTTGGCCATGGTTGACCATGGAGAGTTGGCCACAGTTGGCTATAAGGAGTTAGCCATGGGGAGTTGGCCATGAAGAATTAGTCATAGTTGGCCATGAGATGTTGGCCATGGTTAACTATGGGGAGTTGACCATGGGGAGTTGGCCATGGTTGGCTATAAGGAGTTAGCCATGGGGAGTTGGCCAGGAAGAGTTGGCCCTGGTTGTCCATGGGAAGTTGTCCATGGAGAGTTGGCCATAGTTGGCCATGGTGAGTTGGTCATGGTTGGCCATGGAGGGTTGGCCATGGTTGACCATGGAGAGTTGGCCAAGGTTGACCATGGGGAGTTGGGCATGGGGAGGTGGGTATGGGGAGTTGGGCCATAGTTGACCATGGGGAGTTGGCCATAGTTGGCCATAGTTGGCCATGGAGGGTTGGCCATGGAGAGCTGTCATAGACCCATTCATTTCTCCTGTACCAAGATTAATATTCTGGGGAGGGGGATATCTTTCTGGACCCCTGGCTCAATGTTTTCTTCCTTCTGCAGAGAGCCAGGAGGAACCGGGAGCAAGATGATGATTACCGGGCAGCTCAGGTAGCCCAGGATGAGGTGAGTAGCCGGCAAGATGGTTTGAAGCTTCTCTCTGAACTCATCCCGCGACACCTGTCACCTTTCTTGAATTCTCCCTCTCTGGTGGCTATTAAGTTAGGGCTACACCCAATTGGAAATCCCTTCCTTGTAGCCCAAAACTTATAGGTCATCCTTGACTTACAGCCATCCATTTAGCAACCTGTTTGAAGTTACAGTGGCAGCGGGGAGAGGTAGGGGGGAGGAAGAGGAACCGAAGACCGGTCTTTGGACTTCAAAAATTTTTGGCATTTTCCCCAGCCCTATCAAGTCATTGTGAGTGATGTGGTTGCCCTTTGTGGCTTTCCCAGTCAGCTTTTGACAATGGGGAAAACAAAATAAATAAGTAACTAACTACGTAAGTAAAATAATAATGATAATCAGGGGTGGGATTCTACAGGTTCGCACCTATTCGCTAGAACCGGTTGTTAGCATTCTAAGCAGTTCGGAGAACCGTTTGTTAGAAGAAATTGCTGGCTTAATCCTGTAAGGAAGGCAGGAAGGAAACATTCTGGAGTTGCTTACAGAAACTGCCTCTCCGTTAACCCTTATTACATTCTTGGCAGGACTAGACTTCCTGTCTCAGGAACTTCTCTGGAGTTTTTCCCCCCTCCTTTGCTGGTACTTTGCTTATGTGGAGTGACCATTCCAAGTTACAGTGGCACTGAGAAAAGGGACTTATGATCGTTTTTCACACTTACGACGGTTGCAGCATCCCCACAGCCACGAGAGGCCAGGCGAGGAGATGCGTGCCTCGATGTGAGTGATGTTGAGTTGGCCGTGCCCACCCAGTCACATGACCAAGCCACGCCCACCCAGTCACATGACCACCAAGCCACGCCCTCCACCTAAGCCATGATCACAGAACCGGTTGTTAAAAATTTGAATCCCACCCCTAATGATAATAGATAGATAGATAGATAGATAGATAGATAGATAGATAGATAGATAGATAGATAGATAGATAGATAGATAGATAGATAGATAGATAGATAGATAGATAGATAGGATAGATAGATAGATAGATAGATAGATAGATAGATAGATAGATAGATAGATAGATAGATAGATAGATAGATAGATAGATAGATAGATAGATAGATAGATAGATAGATAGATAGATAGATAGATATTTATATACCGCTCCTCTGCCGAAGGACTCGGAGCGGTGTACAGCCATCCAATTCAAATAACATTAAAATATACAAAAATTAAAACTGAATTAAATAACCTGGCTGTAATAAACAGGTTAAAACCCCCACTATAGACCCTAAAATTAAATTACCCCAACCCTCTGATCTCCACTAAGGACCCCCAATTTAAAACCCCAATCTAAAATCAGCTCAAGCCGGTCTGGTCAAAGAGCCAGGTTTTCAAGGCACACCTGAAGGTCCCCAGGTCCGTGGCTGTACACAACTCCGGAGGCAACCCATTCCAGCGGGCAGACGCCCTCACAGAGAAGGCCCTATTCCTCAGGGTCATAATAATAATGTTGATGATGGTGATAATAATAATAATAATAATTTTGCCTCCCTGGCCTAGGGCACTTTGACCAGGGAGATATCTGATAAATCCTTTCTCCCTTTGCCCCCCACCCGACAAAATTAGGAAATTGCACGCTACCTGCAAGATAAGGAACTTCAGAGCCAGTGGGTCTCCCCAGGCCAGCAGAGGAAGCAGACCGAACCCCCCGAGGGACAAAGCCATTGCAACCCAGAGGTGAGAAGCCGCAGCTGTCAGGTTTCCAAGTGATGAAATCCATTTCAAAAGAAAAGAGCAAGGTCCAACTTAATAAACAATTTCTTTTAGTTAGGAAAGCATCCAATTGGCAAAGTCTGTTGTAATTCTGATGTTAGCACAGTTGAGAAAGTCCCGAAATATTTCACAAGAAGAGTTCTCCATTCCTCTACTCGTTGCAGAATACCTTATGCCACCAGACTCGAAATTCTAGACCTAGAAAACCTAGAACTATGCCGCCTTCGGTCCGTCTAAGTATAGTATATAAAATCATACATTGCAATGTCCTACCTGTCAATGAATACTTCAGCTTCAACCACAACAACACAAGAGCAAACAATAGATACAAACTCAAAGTTAACCACACCAAACTTGATTGCAGGAAATACGACTTCAGTAACAGAGTGGTCAATATCTGGAATATTCTACCTGACTCTGTGGTTTCTTCTCCAAACGCTAAAAACTTTCACCTTAGACTGTCTACTATTGACCTCCCCCCTTTCCTAAGAGATCTGTAGGGGGCAGACTTACTCCCGAGTCGCCCGTGCTGCTGCAGCTGCTCTTTCCTTTGAGCAGCCCTGCACGCAAACGTACTTGGGCTCAGGCTCCTCAGGAACCTCTTCCTCACTGCTGCCAGCCTCCACCGTCTCGGAAGGCAGCGCTCCACCCCCTGATGGTCCTGGCCCCGTCCCTGCATCCCACGCAGGTCCCTCATCCGAGCCCTCGCCCTCCGAGGCCTCAGCCATCCGCACCTGCTGCCGGCGAACCCCAACACCGGTCCATACCTTTCCAAGCCGCCTTTCTCTTGCCTTGTTTCCAGAAGGACTCCTGGCCGAGTGGCAGAAGCCCAGCCCTGCTGAGGATCCAGACCGATCCAGATTACGCCAATGGGACGGTGAACGGAGCTGCCATCCCGAAGAAGTCAGTGCTGCCTCCCATGGATGGGCTGCTTTAACCCCAGAGTTAGGGAATTGAATGTGGAAGGCCAAAATATGTGGTGGGGCTGGGGTTAGAATGCAGGCTGGCAGGCCGACTCTGCCCACCGCCAGCAGTTCGATCCTGACCGGCTCCAGGTTGACTCAGCCTTCCGTCCTTCCGAGGTCGGTAAAATGAGGGCCCAGATTGTTGGGGGCCATAAGCTGACTCTGTAAACCGCTTAGAGAGGGCTGTGTAAAGCTCTGTCAAGCGGTATATGTCTAAATACTATTCTATTCTATTGTATTCTATTTTCTATTCTTTTCTATTTTCTATTCTATTCTCTATTCTATTCTCTTTTCTGTTCTATTCTATTCTCTATTCTAATTTCTACTCTATTTTCTTTTTTATTTTCTATTCTAATTTCTACTCTATTTTCTTTTCTATTTTCTATTCTATTCTATTTTCTATCTCTTCTGTTTTCTATTCTCTTCTATTTTCTATTCTCTTCTATTTTCTATTCTGATTCTAATTCTTATTCTATTCTATTCTTCTGCTCTACTCTAATACTATTCTAAAGCAACAACTAGATAATTTTTAAGATGTATCTTGTAATTGTTTTTTTTACTTAGGCCACAGTTTTGCCGAAATATCGCTGAAGTTCTGGATCCAACTTTTCAAGCCGCTAAAATGGGAATGCCTTCAGATGTGATGGATCTGGGTTCAAAAGGTAATAACAGAACAATTGTTTTCATATTTCTATTGGAGGAAGTCCCATTGAACTTAGATAGATTCCAGAATACAATAAGCATAGAATTAATAGAATAATAAAATATAATAATAAAATAGAGAATAGAATAGTGTAATAGAGAATAGAATAATAGAGAATAGAATAGAATAGAATAGAATAGCATAGAATAATAAAATAGAGAATAGAATAATAGAATAAAATAATAGAGAATAGAATAGAATAATAAAATAGAGAATAGAATAATAGAATAGAATAATAAAATAGAGAATAGAATATTAGAATAAAGAATAGAATAATAGAGAATAGCATAGAATAATAAAATAGGGAATAGAATAATAGAATAGAATAATAAAATAGAGAACAGGATAATAGGGGATAGAATAGCATAGAATAATAAAATAGAGAATAGAATAGAGAATAGAATCAGATAGGATAGGATAAAAAATAGAATAGAACAGAACAGAACAGGAAATGGAAATGGAATAGTGGAGTTGGAAGGGACCTTGGAGGTCTTCTAGTCCAACCCCCTGCTCAAGCAGGAGACCCTATAACAGAGGAGATTACACCTAACCCTGCACTGGAAAATTAACTTGAAGAAAAATAATTTTTGAGAGCTGGGGAGACAAGAGAGAGATGGAAGAAGAGATCCTCGTGCCATGCTGACGTTCTCTTTTCTTTTTTCCTTTTCCTTTCCTCTCCTCTCCTCCTAGCCCCCAGCCCAGGACCCCTGGCCCAGACAGACAGCCCTTTCGACTACCCACCGAGGGCGGCGGCTCCCGTCTTCGTCTCCCCGACCAAACGACAGCCAGACAAGGTGGGCTGCCCAAAATCCAGCAACAAAAAAGAAGGCTGTAGACAGCAGTGAGGGGGTGGGCTCCTCCTGCCCAAACTCTCATCATCTGTTTGGATGCTTTTTTTCTTCTTCTCCTTCTCCTTCTTGTCCTTTTCTCTTCCCAACTTTTCACTGATGTCTTGGCTGGATTGATATCTCAAACAGGATGTCCGACTTTTAAAGCTTCCTTCCTTCCTTCCTCTTATTTCGACCTGAAACGGGCTTCTCAGAGAGGGACGTTAGTCTATCGGTGGCCCAAATATTCCCCCTTTTTTTAAAAAAAAAAAAAATTTAAATTGCTTTTGCATTTCAAAATATCTCTACTCCCTGCCCAGGGGGGACGCCTTACGCTACCCAGAAAGACACACACGGTTGTGGCCAAGTTGCATGAATCGCGCAAATTAAACCAGGTAGTCAGAATCGGAAGAGATCTTGGAAGGTACCTTGGAGGTCATCTAGTCCAGCCCCCTGCTCCTTGATTGACAATAGTTCATTTAGTGACCAAAGTTACAGCACTGGGAGAAAAAAAAGGGCAATTTTTCACAGTTATGATGTTTCTAGCATCCTCCCATGCTCAGGTGATTGAAAATTCTGAGGCTTGGCCACTGACTCGTACTTACCACGGTTGCCGTGTCCCCCGGGGGGTCACGTGATTCCCTTTTTGTGACCTTTGAAGGAGCAAAGTCCATGGGGAAGCCGGATTCGCTTTAACAGCTGCAAGGATTCACTTAACCACGGTGGCAAGGATGGACGTAAAACTGGGCGAAACTCGCTGGACAAATGTTCTGCTTAGCCACAGAAATGTTGGGCTTGATTGTGGTCATAAGCTGAGGACTAACTATATTCTTTTGGTAACTTGGTGCTCCCACAAGTAGCCTTTATCTGGCTTGGGACGGTTGGCAACTTTTAATTTATGTTCCTCCCTTCTCTCTCCTTCTGCCTCTCTCCCTATCTATCTATCTATCTATCTATCTATCTATCTATCTATCTATCTATCTATCTATCTATCTACCTATCTATCTCTGTCTCTCTCTTTCTGTCTCTCTAGCTCTTTATCTCTCTTTCTCTCATCTTTTTTTATTTGTCTTTCTCCATCTGTCTGTCTGTCTCTCTTTCTCTCTCATCTCTTTTTATCTGTCTCTCTATCTCTTTATCTCTTTCTGTCACTCTAGCTCTCTCATTATCTCTCTGTCTCTCTGTCTGTCTTTCTCTTATCTCTTTTTATTTGTCTCTGTCTCTCTCTCTCTGTCTTTATGTCTCTTTCTCTCTCTCTCATCTCTTTTTATCTGTCTCTCATCTCTCTCTGTCTCTCTCTGTCTCTCCAGCTCTGTCTCTCTCTTTATCTCTCTCTGTCTCTTCAGCTCTCTCTGTCTCTCTCTCTTTCTGTCACTCTAGCTCTCTCTTTATCTCTCTGTCTCTCTCTTTCTCTCTCATCACTTTTTATTTGACTGTGTGTTTCTCTCTCTGTGTCTCCTTCTCTCTCTCTCATCTCTTTTTATCTCTCTCATCTCTCTCTGTCTCTCTCTGTCTCTCCAGCTCTGTCTCTCTCTTTCTCTCTCTCTGTCACTCTAGCTCTCTCTTTATCTCTGTCTCTTTATCTCTCTCTGTCTCTTCAGCTCTCTCTGTCTCTCTCTCCCTCTCTTTCTGTCACTCTAGCTCTCTCTTTATCTCTCTGTCTCTCTCTTTCTCTCTCATCACTTTTTATTTGACTGTGTGTTTCTCTCTCTGTGTCTCCTTCTCTCTCTCTCATCTCTTTTTGTCTCTCTGTCTGTCTCTCTCTCTCTGTGTGTCTCTCTCTTTCTCTGTCTCTCTGTCTGTCTCTGTCTCTCTAGTTCTCTTTCTCTCTACCTCTGCCTTTCTCTTTATCTCTTTCTCTCTCTCTCTGTCTCTCTCACTCTGTCTCTCTTTATGTCTCTCTCTCTCTCTCTTTATCTCTCTCTTTATCACTCTTTCTTTATCTCTCTCTCTCTCTCTGCATGTTTTGAATAAAGTCCTTACTAAGGGTGTCAGTTTTGAACGTCAATACAGACTTTTGTTTCATGTGCAGTTTCAGAAAATGACTTTTGCCTGGCATTTCCCAGCGCTGTCGCGTGCAGGCCTTCTCAGAACTGGATCTCACCCTTGCAACTCGATTCCAAGCAGCCTTTTAAAAATTTCAAGGAAACGTGGATTAGTGGAGTTTTGCGAGGGGGCCCTTCCCAGCAGACGGAGGAGGAGTTAGGGGGCTCTTGGCACATACAGTAAGCAGATAATATATTGACTTTCTGGTTTCTTTTTGAACCGACTTACTGCCAAAACACCCCTCCCTCTGGCCCTCGCCCCGAAAGACTCGAGTCCCACGGCCTTCAGGTTCTGAGTTGTGGTTTTGTGGCTGTTTTTCATCACTTCACAACAGGGGATGCACCTGTTCTCCCTCCGTCGCCCAGCAAAACAACCATCCCGTATTGTTTGGGATCCCTTTTTAATCTAAATTCTGGGATGCAATTCATATATAGCTCGTCCTCAACTGAAAACCACCACCAAGCCCAAAAGTTACGTTGCTAAGCGAGACCGTTGTCCAGCGAGTTGCGTTCTTCCTGCCCTACGAACTTCCTCGCCCGGCGTTGTTTGAGTCAATTGTTCCAAAGTTAGCCGCCCGGTCTTTAAGTAAAGCCGGCTTTTCCCATTGATGGTGCTCTTGTCTGGACGGTCGCAAAAGAAAGGTAACCGTCGTAACTACGAGTCCATTTTTCCAAGCATTGGAATTCGGATCCCATGAGCCGTGGGTAGGCTGTGACAGTCATTAAATGTGGAAACACAGCCCTGAGTGGCTTTTTTTTTCAAATGATGTCACTCTTGATGGTCGCTAAATGAACCCCACCTTATTACAACAGTTCGTGGAGTGACTTTAGTAAATGGTAAATAGTGAATTTTGGTTCACGGACCGCGGGGATGTTACACTGGTCGTAAGGGTGAAAAGCAGCTATAAATTATTATTATTATTTATTTTTTACAATGATGCTGTCATAACTTTGGACACTAAATGGGCCTTTTGTAAGAGGATAACAGATAATCAGAGTTGGAAGGTCATCTAGTCTAACCCCCTGCCCAAGCAGGAGACCCTACACCATTTTTGACAGATGGCAGCCCAGTCTCTTCTTAAAAGCTTCCAGGGATGAAGTTCCTACAACTTCTGGATGCAACTTCTGTTCCCTGGGTTGATTGTTCTTACTATCAGGAAATTGGAAGGGACCTTGTAGGTCATCTAGTCCGACCCCCCAGTCCAGTCTTTTCTTGAAAGCCTCCAGGGATGAAGCTCCCACAACTTCTGAGGGCAACTTCTCTTCCATGGGTTGACTGTGCCAGAAAGTTTCTCCTAATTTCCACCTGTATTTGAAGTCCTCTCGAAATAAGATGATTTCTCGGGGCAAAACTAGCTGTGGGAAGGTAATTTTTTTTAAAAAAAAAAAAACCCTCCACAAACCTCAAGAGCTTCTTGACAAGTTCAAAGCGCAGCTGGGGCGTAAATATAGAAATATCCTTCCAGAATATCGGCTTGAATGTCGTCACCACCGGGTCGCCCAAACCCAGGGGGAGATCAAAGCACAGTTGGCCAGAGGAGAATCAAGGTTTGGCGTGGAGGGAAGCAGTGGGAAGACCAAAAGGCCACCAAAACCCACCTCGTCACAGGCATATTTCCATTTGCCGTCAGTGTCAGTGAGTGCGTATAAAGAAACGGTCGTGTTATGAGTCATGTTTAATCTGAATCAGAGAGAGAGAGAGAGAGAAAAGAAGTGGCAGCTGGAGGATGTTCATTCGTAGGTGGGAACACGATGACCAGTGACGATAAGCCGAGTTTCGTACCTAAGATGTCTTGATAGGCCATCAAGAAGAGGTTGGGGGCCAGAAACCACCACCCCCCTCCCCTCCCCGACAAACTAGCTTTTAGGAAGTGAAGAAACTTCTGGAGGTTGTCTCAGGGGGGGAAAAAAAAACTCTTGGAAACAGGAGGATTCTGGCCTCTGGAAGGCCACCAGGTTCTCGAGAACTCTTTGCCATTCAACTTAACACACAACTGCAACAGAGTGGGGCTTTCCCCCTGGACATTGTGCTTTTGTTGTTGTCGCATTGGATATTTTTCCCACCACCTTCTGGCCACCCAAACAACGTCCCGTTCCCCGCCCCCCCCAATCAAAAACCAGTGTGTCCCATTGTGTTGTGTTGATGTTTTGTTTTTATTTAAAGTTCAAATCGAGGGCCTTCAGGCCGATATTCCAATTCCGGGAAGAGAGAAACCTGTTGAAAGGGGATAATTTAAGAGATTCTTCCATCTCTTCTTCTGAAGGTGACAAGGAATTCATTCAAAGGCAGAGTTGCTTAAAATGCTTTTTTGGGGGGGCTGGGGGTTCCTTCGGGCCAAGGAAGCCCTTCTTAGCACTTTGACCCGGAGTTGTTATACATCTTGTGAATAGTATTTTTCCAAAAGGCCCCCTTTGAGACTGGCAGGGGCTTCACAGCTTCCTCCTTCTTCTTCTTCGGGGTATCTGTAGGCGCATTCATCGACCTCCTGGGCTAACTGCCCATGGAAAGCTGCGGGACAGAAGAAGTGGGAGAATTGAGACACAACACCGAACTCTGTGTGCAGGCATGCCAAGCAGTCCAAGACATCGGAATGGGTCAACTCACCACAGCCACCTTATCACGGCCAACTCCCCATGGCCAACTCACTATGGCCAACTCCCCATGACCAACTCCCCATGGCCAATTCCCCATGGTCAACTCATCATGGACAATCAACATGGCCAACTCACCATGGCCAACTCACCATGGTTAACTCATCATGGTCAACTCCCCATGGCCAACTCCCCATGGCCAATTCCCCATGGTCAACTCATCATGGATAATCAACATGGCTAACTCCCCATGGCCAACTCCCCATGGTTAACTCATCATCAACTCCCCATGGCCAGTTCCCCATGGTCAACTCATCATGGACAATCAACATGGCCAACTCCCCATGGTCAACTCCCTGTGGTCAACTCCCTGTGGTCAGCTCCTCATGGCCAACTCATCACGGCCAACTCCACATGGTCAACTCACCACAGTCAACTTGCTGCAGGACAATTCAACAATTCAATTTAATCATTTAAAATAGTTTTTAAAATTATTTCAGTTTTTGTCATCTGCCTTTCATTTCGTCCTTCCTTTTGCATCCTTTCCATTCCACCATTTCTCTGAGACTCATGTAACTCTTCACCCGCTGAGCATTGGCTGTGGTGGAATTCTCCGGTGGCGAGTTGGCCGTGGTGAGTTGGCGTAGACCCCCTAGGGGGACCTGAGCAGTGGGAGAGGAAGCGTGGGTGGAGTACTGCTGGCCAAAAGAAGAGCAGGGAAATGGCCTTACGTTTCAGGAACTTCCTTCGGATCCAGGATCGGAGAAGGAGGTAAGCCAGTACCATGCATGCAGCAAACAGAAGGATGGTGATGACGAAAACAGAACTGATGAGGATCAGCTGGTTTCCCCCCTCTGAAAGAAAGCAGAGGGGAGAAGACATCCTTCAGAAAAAAGTAAAATTAAAACGACCCTGACTGCAAATATGGGCTCACTTCGCCATCCTTGCTCACAAGCTGGTACTAGCAATCGTGGGAGGGAAGCAGGGAAATTCCTCCTTAATTCCAGGTTGCTTCTCTCCTGGATTAATTTCCATCCCTTGCTTCTCATCCTGCCTTCTAGGGCTTTGGAAAATAACTGGACCCCCCCCCCCTTTCTTTGAGGCAGCCTCTCAAATATTGGAAGACTTCTATCATGTCCCCCTCCTTTTCTCCACATTTCCCCCAAAATAAGACCTTGTTTTATATATATATATTTTTTGCCACCAAAAATGGCACCAGGTCTTATTTTCAGGGGATGCCCTCCACTTAATAACCTCACTTGCGTGCATCTCCCCCTGGCCTCCTTTTGGCTGTCAGAGGCCTTCAGGAATTTCTCCTTCTGTGGCCAGTAAGGCTTTCCTGAAGACCCCTGCAGCCAGTAAGAGAGTTCTGGATCGATCCAGAGCTTTGTTCTCAGCTCCAGAAGTCTTCGGGAAAACCTTGCCAGCCAGACTTGCTGGCTGCAGAAAAAATGGGCCAGCCAAGGCAGGGGTCGGGGTGTGTGAAGCTACAACTGTCCTAAGCTAAGTAGTAGGGCAGCTTCACCAGCCCCCAGTCCCACCCTAGTTTAATTTTTACTCTCTGGAGTGGGCAGGATCGTAATTTGGCTTATTTTTGGCTTATATTGGGCACAGGTCAAGCTAGGACTGACTTTCAGGGTAGGTCATATTTTTGGGGAAACGGGGCATATCCAATTCTTTCCTATCTTTTAGCCTCCAAGCCGTCAATCATCCTAGTTGCTCTTTTCTGCGCTTCTTCCGAAATCTCAACCTCTTTTTTTTCTTTTTGCAATGAGGTGACCAATATCTCTGTTGCTACCTACATACTCAGAACTTGTGGGTTTCCTCATTTCTAATGTATTTTATGGTGTGTGTGTGTTTTAACTGCAGTTGGAGCCTGATTGAGATCAAAACTCTGAACTTGAGTGGGTGGGGAAGGCTCTTCATTTTTGCAAGAAAACCTAAAACGAACCGCCGTGAAATCCTGCCCTTTTCTGGAGACTGACTAAACCATAGCTTAGTTTAAGCAAGCATCTGGCTTCCTCGAACCCTCAGCCACAGCTAGACTATATAAGCCAGGGTTCCAGTTTCGCAGGGAGGTTTGGTTCTTAACATAATGTGATTTACCAAATGTGGGTTTCCTAACAATTGCACCCCGTTTCTTCCAGAGAAACCCCAAATGTCTTTTTGCTCGGTTGTAGAAATTGAGAATTGGATTCTGGATTTCCCACCCACCCTTAAACCACAATCTCAGCAGAGACATAACCACAGCGTTATTTTTAAATGATAGCATAGGTTTTTACAGCCCGACCATGTGGGTAAATTTACGCTTTGACGTAGAGTCTAGGTATGAAAAGGGTACATTTGGTAAGAATGTTAAACAAAATTGTGTGAATGCAGGTGTTCTTTGCCTCTTCCAGCTGGAAGCCATGTATACTGGCAACCTTTTTCACTGGGGAAAAAATGGTGGTTTGTTTGAATTTAGAATAACAGAGTTGGAAGGGTCCCTGGAGGTCTTCTAGTCCAACCCCCTGCTTAGGCAGAAAACCCTACACCACTTCAGACCAAATGGCTATCCAATCTCTTCTTTAAAACTTGTGAATGCTCCATGCTAAATCCTAAAATAATTGGTTTAATATTGGTCAATGCTAAACACTGAAGTTCAAAGCTGAATACCAAAGTAATTTGTTGAATAATGTTCGATGCTAAATCCTAGAGTAAACTCAATACTCAATCCTAAAATACTTGTTTTAATAATACTCAATGCTCAATACAAAAGTAAAATAATACTAAATACTAAAGTAAGGGTTTTAATAATGTTCGATTGTAAATACTAAACTCAATACTAAACATTCATTAGTTTAACGATGCACAATACTCAATACTAAACTAAACTCAATCTTAAAGTAATTTCTTTTATAATGGCCAAACATTCCAGGACTCCATTCGCAAAACTGCATTCATAAAACATTTTATACATTGATTTAACTATTATATATTGAACCAGTTATATATTACAACTTTGGCCAAAGTACGTCGGTCAGTTAATTTTGGGATTCCCCCAATGGATGTTGACCCAGAAACTAAAAAAATAAAAAATAAAGTCGAATAAATAAATAGAGTTGAGTCTGAGAAAAATGACGAAGAAACTAGCCATGGTTTATAGATCTTTGGCCTGATTGCACATATTCTGGGAACACAACTGAAAAAAACAAACAAACCCAGCCAACTCTTTTTGGGGTTTCTCAGTCAATATCAAAATAAAACGATACAGCATTCAGAAGCAAGAGGCAAATTCATACAAGAGGCCAACAAGGGCCAGAATGGAAGGAGTGAAATTTTTTTTCAGAATTCATTATTATTATTTAATTGAAATGCCTCCCATCTCAAAGCCACACTTAGAAGTAATTGGAAGCGAAATCTAGTCCGGTTCTTATTCCAAGCTGGGAGAAAGAGGCAGGAAAAATGAATTGGAGGCAGGCTGCAAATAGAAAGAAAGTCTCTATCTGTTTGGTAGCCAGAAAAAAAAAGAGGAACAGCAGAATATTTCTGGGGTGGCTGACAAATTAGGGTGGAGAGTAGATGGGCTTTTATACAATTTGGGTGGGATTTGTGATTGGGATGCCTGGTTCATGCAACAGTTTTATTTTTACATACAATAAATCCATTCCATTTCAACCGTGTGTCGATTAAGGAACATATTTCATGTGCTTACAATTAACAATAATACTCTTCTTATCAATATAACAATATAAATCACATTCCCATATGAATAATATAAGTAATATCCAATATTATCTATTTATCTATCCAGATTCCTATGGGGGTCGTGACTGGCTCTACAGGCAAAAGGAGATATCCTATGTGCTTTGTTTGAGCTAATCTTGTCAGTTTTGGCTCCTTGCCTATCGTGCTGCTCATTTGGGGTTTCTAGCAGTCCTTTGTTTTCTTTTTGTAAAAAAAAAAAGTTTTTTTTTTATTTTTATATTTCAAAAACATCTCTTTTAGTGACCAGCATGATTCCAGGTTTTCACATTTCCATATGAACATGACCTTGGTTACATATTCACCTTTCACATTTGATTTCATATCATTATCATTTCATATTTTCTGTAAATTTTCTCAAATGTTCTTACATTCTTCAAACTTATTTTATATATTTTCTACTCGCATCTTAACATTTCTTTTTGCTTTAAATAATTCCCATATCTTCATCTTCATTATACTTTGTATTTTTATCGGTCACGTTTGCAATTTCACTTATTTCATTATTCCAAAAGTTCCATCTTAATTCTAACCATTCAAAAGATTTGTCCCTTGGTTGTCTCAACGGTGGCGATTTTAAAACTTGTGGACTTCAAACTCTCCAAATTCCACTTCCCAGAATTTCCCAGCAAGGCTGACTGGGGAATTCTGGAACGGAAATCCACACGTTTTCAAGCAGCTGAGAAATATTGGATTAAACAGTTAATGAGATTAAATCAGTGTTCCAACAAGACCTACCTGAAACCTTAGTAGAGAAGATAGACAGGGAGGTGGAGGGCTGGCTGGTGGGAACTTCTGATCCAATCCAGCAAACCACATCTCTCTCCTTGGTCCCGGGTTCCTGAATCTTACCACCCAGACACCTGCAAGAATGGGTAGTTAGCCTCGTGTTTTACACCTGAGATTTTAAAATCAATTTATTCCAGAAGAACTTACTTTTTCCATGGACGGCATTCCCCTGTACGTTGATCGTTGAAAGTCTTCTCTGGACAGCTGTGACAACCTTGGGAAGCACAGAAGAAGATTTGATGTCTGGATGAGTTTCTGGCTAACCAAATAAATGGAGGGAGGCCGACTTTCTAACTGCAGCTTGCCTTCAATTCATTTCCCCGTGCCTCTTTCTCCTACCTTGGGCCTTGGGCTCCATCTCAAGTCTGCTTCGGAGGTTTGTCACTCACATAACACACGCACAACAGCGGCTTGTAGCAAGTGAAAATCCCATCAGTGTTTGACGTTCAAGAGAACTTCTTCCCCCGTCGTTAAGATAAGTCAAGTTTTCCGGAGATTCAGAGCACTATACTACAGGTAGTTCCCGACTTTACAACCAGCAACTCAGCCAATAAAAATTTCTAACAAAACTCCACACTGGCAACAGGAAAGGCATCCAGCCAGTAAACACCCTGCTCCATTCCGTTGCCCAGACTCCCAAGGAATTATGGGGTCATTAAAAGGAGATGATGATAAATATGAATCAGTGGCTAAGACTCCAAATTTTGATCATGTGACCACGCAACGGTCATACGTGTGAAAAACGGCCCGAAGTCCCAGGTTTTTTTTAGTGCCGTCGTAACTTGAAACAAGCTGTTGTAAGTGGAGAACCCACCTGTGCATCGTAGCTGGGAGCCACCTTACCTGCAATCGTGCGTTGCTCTCCGAGGCCACACTCACACGCCTGACAATTTTTCCCACACGAATAACCCGGAGCACATTCACAAATGGCGTTGGAAGTTGCGGTACATTTCTGCTTGTAGACCAAAGTCCCTTGAGGGTTAAAAAATATTGGAGTAGAGAAGTTGGTTTTCCCTTTGAGCTGAGCTCAGCTGATTTTGATGGGTTTTTAATAATAATAATAATAACAACAATAACAACAACAATAATAATAATATTTATTTATATACGGCTCCTCTCCCGAAGGACTTGGAGCGGTGCACAGCCATACAATTAAAACAATAAATATTTAAAAGTTAAAACTAAATTAAACTAAAGGCCCTGGCTGAAAACAATTAAAACCCCTCCCTAAAACCCTAAAATTTAATACAAAAATTTTAAAATTTAATAAAAAAGTTTTAGCGGCAGGAACCAGGTTTAACTTGCTGGGTTAACCAGGATTGGATAAGATCCAGCCAGCATTTGTGGCTAGCTTTCCAGAAAGTCCTAAGAATATTTGGTTAAGGGAATAAACTCCCCCCGCACCCCCCCCCCCAAAAAAAATCCCAATAATCTAAACATTTCTGCAAAATTCTAGACCCCTTTTCCACATAAAACCACCACACTGGAAAAACTATGGCTAGTCCTCGAATTACGACCACCATTTCGGTCGTTCAGTGAGGCATTAGTGAAGGGAGTTTCGCTTCGCTGGGACACCTTTTCTTGCCAGCGTTGCTAAGTGGGTCGCAACTTTTTGGAAGCAAATTTGTCTCCCACCCCCCATCCCACCCCTCTTTGACTTCGTTGGTCGCAAAAGGGGAATCGCACACCTCCGGACACCGTGGCCGTCGTAAATACGAGCCAGTTGCCAAGCATCCGAATTTTGATCACACGGTCACGGGGAAGCTGCGACAGTTGTTAAGTGTGAAAAAACGGTCCTAAGTCCCCCCTTTTTTCTCCCAGTGATGGTAAAACTTTGAACGGACACTAAATGGACACTTTTGTAAGCGGAAGTCGTAGGTCAAGAAAAGAAAGATAGGAAGCTGGTAAGAAGCTCCTGTCCCCAGCCAGGAGTTGGAGACTGGAGGCTGTATAAAGAGAGAGAGAGAGAGAGAGAGAATGTGTGTGTCTGTCTGTCTGTCTGTCTTTCTGTGTTTCTCTCTTTTTCTGTCCATCTCTCTGTCTCTCTTTCTGTCTATCTCTGTCTCTCTTTTTCTCTCTCTCTCTCTGTCTCTTTTTCTATCTGTCTGTTTCTCTCTCTGTGTGTCTCTTTCTGTCTCTCTGTCTCTTTTTCTGTCTTTCTCTCTCTGTCTGTTTTATTTATTCATTCATTCATCATTCATTCATTCATTCATTCATTCATTCATTTGTCAATTGCTTACAAGATATATAAGTAAAAGTATAACTTATAAGTATAAATAAAACATAGTTATGAATACATGGATACATATAAGAAAAATAAAATATAAAAGAAACAATAGGACAGGGACAGTAGGCACGTTGGTGCACTTATGCACGCCCCCTACAGACCTCTTAGGAAGGGGGGGAGGTCAATAGTAGACAGTTAAAGTTTTTGGGGTTTGGGGAAGAAACCACGGAGTCAGGTAGATGATTCCAGACATTGACCACTCTGTGGCTGAAGTCGTATTCCCTGCAATGTCTGTCTCTCTGTCTCTCTTTCTCTCTGTGTCTCTCTTTCTCTCTCTCTCTGTCTCTCTCTTTCTGTCTCTCTCTTTCTGTCTCTCTCTTTCTGTCTGTCTGTCTGTCTATCTGTCTATCTATCTATCTATCTATCTATCTATCTATCTATCTATCTATCTATCTATCTATCTATCTATCTATCTATCTATCTATCTATTTATCTATCTATCATCTATAGCAGTCACAAGAATTGGGGATGTCTAATTTAATGAAAAGAAGGACCAGGGGAGACATGATAGCAGCCTTCCAATATTTGAGGGGCTGCCCCAAAGAAGAGGGAGTCAAGCTATTCTCCAAAGCCCCAGAAGGCAGGACGAGAAGCAATGGATGGAAACTAATCAAGGAGAGAAGCAACCTGGAATTAAGGAGAAGCTTGAGAAGGGGGATGGACTAGAAGACCTCCAAGGTCCCTTCCGACCCTGTAATTCTCTAACAAAGAGAATCAGTGGAACGACTTGCCTCCAGAATGGTGTGAGTGCTCCAACGCTGGAGGTTTTGAAGAAGAGGTTGGACAGACACTTGTCTGGATTGGTCTGGAGTCTCCTGCCTGAACAGTGGGCTGGACTAGAAGACCTCTGAGGTCCCCTTCCTACTTTCTTATTCCATCTCCACGAGGTGCCCCTTACCCACAGCCAAGCCACTGTAGCCTCCCAGATCTGAGCACCCCACGCCCTCCGCCAACCCCCCCCCCCGCTTTTCCAGGGCTGAGACCCCCCACACACACCCTCGGAACTCAAAGACCCCCGTAGGGTCTTACTTACTGTCGCAGACACGGCATTGCCGGCAGGACTCGCCTTCCGCGCGCCTGTAGGTGCCTGAAAGGGGAAAGGAGGACGAGTCAGCGGGGGTGTCGCACCCCGTGGGAATACGGGGCCGGGGTCTCAACCGATTAAACCGGCCGGGGTTTAAGCGTCAGCCCCGGGTCTCCGTCGCCGCTGCAGCTCACCGTGGGGGCAGGAGCCCTTGCAAAAAACGCCCGTGCGGAGCAGCAGCAGCAGCAGCAGCGCGTAAAAGTGCCGCTCCATCGGAGGCGACGCGTCTTTTTTTAAGGGTCGGTGGGCGATCCACGGGGCTCCCCGTCTTGGCTCGCTCTCCGGCGCGGACTCCTCGCCTCTGGGCTCAGCCGGCGGGGATAGGAAAAGAAGGGGGCGGCGGGGCGGGGCTGGGCGGGGCGCCCGTCCTTCCCCGACCAAAGGACCAGTTTGTACGTCTTCTAATCTAATAGGATATATAAGAGATTATATCTCTGTCTGTCTGTCTGTTCGTCCGTCCGTCTTCCTTCCATCCATCCATCTATTCATCCATCCTTTTATCTATCTGTCTGTCTCTGTCTGTCCGTCCGTCCGTCCATCCTTCCATCCATCCATCCATCCATCCTTTTATCTCTCTCTCTCTCTTTCTCTCTCTCTCCCTCCCTCCCTCCCTACCTACAGCTCGAGCAGGGGGCTGGACTAGAAGACCTCCGAGGTCCCTTCCAGCTCTATCCGGTGCCGGGCTGGCCTTCCGAGGTGCTTTTTCAACGGGGCGTCGCGAGACCCTCCCCGCGACCTCCGCTGCCGGGCGCTCCCCCCTCCCCCCCCGCGGAAAAGCCGGCCGCGCGGATTCCTCGAGCAGGGAGGGAGGGAGGGAGGGGCCCACGCGGGGCTGGTGACGCGGCTGGTGACGTCTTCGCAGCCTCCCCACTCGCAAAACTGCTTCCCACCCCAAGCAAAGCCAGAGTGCGTCACCAACTTGGGGTTCCCGAAGGGCCAAAAAAGCCCTTTGATTGAAGCTGCGGCAGGGAAGCCCCTGGGGACCCCCCCCCCTATTATGATGCGGGTGGGGGGGCACCAGGATCCGATCCAGAGGCTGTTCCAAAAGTCTTTGGAGGGTCTCTGCATCCTCCATGTCACCGCTGTCCCAAAGAGACAAAAACTTTCTTCTTCTGAAGACGTTTCGCTTCTTCTCATCCCAGAAGCTTCCCCAGTTCTGACCGAATGGTGGAGAAGGACAGAATCGATGCTCCTTGCAGGCAAAGCTGGTCATTTGCGTTCTCCCCACTAAAAGGAGGATGCAAAATGACCAGCTTTGTCTGCAAGCAGGAGACCCCAGACCAATTCAATCCATCCATCAATCAGGATAGAGCTGGAAGGGACCTCAGAGGTCTTCTAGTCCAACCCCAGCTCAAGCAGAAGACCTTTAACCATTTCAATTGATCAAGTAATCAGAATAGAGCAGGAAGGGGCTTCTGAGGTCTTCTAGTCCAGCCCCCTGCTCAAGCAGGAGACCCCAGCCCATTTCAATCAATCAATCAGAATAGAGCCGGAAGGGACCTTAAAGGTCTTCTAGTCCAACCCCCTGCTCAAGCAGGAAACCCGCCTAGATCATATCAATCAATTAATCAGCAGGGCGTTGGACTAGATGACCTCCAAGATCCCTTCCAGCTCTGATCGATTGGTTGAAATGGCCTAGGACCTCCTGCTGGACCAGGGGGTTGGACTAGATGACCTCCAAGGTTCCTTCCAGCTCTATTCTGCTTGCCGCCCTGTAGACTTTTTGGAAATTTGACCCCGGCTATTTTAAGAGGGTGTTAAATTCAGGTCCCCAAATAGGGTAGCTGAAAGGTTACAGGTGACATGGGGTGGGTGTTAAAACAGGTCACTACTATGTCCGTATTTGAACCCCTTGAACTCCCCTACAGGGAGAAAGATGGAGGCAGTCCTCGAATTATGACGGTTTGCTTAGTGACCGTTTGAAGTTTCAAAATAAAGCAACTTTTTCAAACTTACGACCATTCCACTCTCCTTGTGGTCAGGGGACCCAAATGAGGATGAATAGCTCTATACCGGCGGTCCTCAACTTACGACAGTTCGTTTAGTGACCAGTGATGAGGTCACTTGGGGGGGGGAAAGGGGGCACTTAAGGACGTTTTTCACCCTTATGACCGTGGCTGGACATCGCTCATATCGAAATTCAGACGCTTTGTTAACCGACTCGCGTTTACGACAGCTGCAGCGTTCTGATCGCAAAGCCGGATCCGCTTAACGACTAATTGACTAATTGATCATTGAGAACTGTGAGTTCGATCCTAGGTAGAGCCTAAAATTTGGAATAGACTCTTCCTGCTCAAACAGGGGGATGGACTAGATGACCTCCAAGGTCCCTTCCAACTCTGTTATTCTATGATCAATTGCAAGGCTTCGCTTAACCACGGTGGCCAGAAAGGCGGTCCGACGGGGTAGAACTCCCTTCACGGGTGTCTCACTTAACGACGGAAATGTGGGCTTTCCCCAGCCCTACCAATCGGCGGACTCCAATTCCCAACATCCCTCCGCCTGCGCAGCCACGATGAGAATCCTGGAGTTGAAGTCCTGGGAGTTGAAGTCCCGAGCAGCCGCCTTTGTGAAACCTGGAAGTGGATTCTTGGAGGACCTCAATGAATTCTGGGATATGTAGTTTTGTTTTCTCCCCTTGGCAACTTTGGAGTTTCTTAGTCAATCAATCCATGCCCCGAAGGAAATTCACACGTCTCCTTCCCCAAGGGCGGGGAGGGGGTGGCATTCCGGGCACGACTGCATGGTGCTGAGCAGCCCCTAAAGCTTTGGGACCCCCCCTCCCCACTCACGCCCCCCCACAGCGTTCAGGGGAGGGGGCTCCCTCCTTGCAAGTTTGCAAGGTGCATTTTTGCAAGGTTGCCAAAAGCGCCCAACTTTGCGCGAGGGAGAAACCCAGCTATGCAAGGTTGGGGGGGGCGGGGGGGGGCAAATCCGCTCCCCTTCCTCTCGTGTCCCCCCCAGGCCCCGCCCCCTCCTCCGGCCCCGCCCCCCCGTGACGCAGCACCAGCCCTTCGGAGCGCAGCGCGAGAGCGAGCGGAGTTGTGACCGAGATTGAGCGTAAGGAAGCCCCCTCCCCTCGGGCCTTTCCGCGGTAGGGGTCTCTCCAAACGGTCTCTCCCTCCTCCCTTCTCTCCTCGGCCCGTGGCCTCCCCTTTTCTGGGCCGGGGTCCCCCCCAATGGGTCCTTCCCCCCCTTCCCTGGCCCGTGGCCTCCCCTTTTCTGGGCTGGGGTCTCCTCCAATGGGTCCCTCCCTCCATCTGTCTCCCCTTTTACTGGCCAGGGTCTCTCCAAGGGGTCCCTCTATCCTTCCGCAATCCGTTGCCCCTTTTTGAGGCAGGGGTCCCTCCCTCCTCCCTTCCCTCCTCTGTCCGTCGCCCCTTTTGGGGGGCTGGGGTCTCCCCCAATGGGTCCCTCCCTCCATCTGTCTCCCCGAGGTCTCTCCAAGGGGTCTCTCTATCCTTCCCCAGTCCGTCTCCCCCTTTTGAGGCAGGGGTCTCTCCCTCCTTCCTTCCCTCCTCTGTCCGTCTCTTTTCGGGGCAGAGGTCCCCCAAGGGCCCCTCCCTCCGCCTTTCCCCCCACCCGCTGCCCCTTTTACTGGCTGGGGTCTCTCAGAATAGCATTAATCACAGAGGCAGAAGGGACCCTGGAGGTCTTCTAGTCCAACCCCCCTGCTCCAGCAGGAGACACTCCCATACAGAATAACAGAGGCGGGAGGGACCTCAGAGGTCATCTAGTCCAACCCCCCTCCTGTTGAAGCAGGAAGCCCTAATATATCATTTCTTTTAAACCTCCAGCGACGGGAGCGCCCACACTACCGTCCCTCCCCAGTCCATCTCCCCTTTTCCGGGCCAGGGTCTCCCCAACTGATCCGGGCACCCCCGGGACGAAGCCTGGCCAGCCTTGCACGCAGTTCCCCAGGAGAGACCCCCCCCAGCCCATTTTCTCACCTGCTTTGCACCCCCTCCCCGCAGAACCGGCGCTGCTTCCCGATGGGTTCCAAACGAGCGTTGGTGATCTTGGCCAAAGGCGCCGAAGAAATGGAAACGGTCATCCCCACGGATCTGATGCGCAGGGCAGGAGTAAGTCCGTGCGTCCGGAGTTGAGACCCCCCCCACACACACACACATACACACCTTCAAGGTCTTTCTTTGCCCCCCCACCCAAAAAAACCAGCCAAGAGGACCCTCAGAAGCCCCCCCCTTCCCTCCTCCCAAAAGCTGCAAGGGGGTGGCCTACAGGTGTGGAGGCTAACAGTTGGAAATAGACTCTCCTGCTTGAGCAGAGGGGGTTAGACTAGATGACCTCCAAGGCCCCTCTCAATTCTTGCGATTCTATGTCCTATTATTCTATGTCGCCTTGGGGAATACAAACCAAAGTCAAACCAGGAAGGAAACAGAGTCACCTCTTTCTACCTGCCCGCAGGCGGGGAAAAAAAGTTACGCCTCTTTTTTGCCCACCTTTTAAATTTTATTTTTATTTGTTTATTTATTTTTTAATCACAGGTCATCTTCGACTTCTGACCCCAAGGAGAGCCCGGCATTTATGTTACGAAGTGGGACGGGGGGGGGGGAATGGTATTAAGTGAATTGTGCCCTGTTTTACGACCTTTAAGCGAATCGCTGATCGATAAGTTAGCAAGGCGGTTCTTTTAAGTGAATCCGCCTTCCCCGTTGAACTGGCCAGGCGGTTGCAAAAAGGAGACCCCGGGAACGCTGCGACCGTCATAAATACGAGTCCGTTGCCCAGGGAATGATGCAACGGCTATAAGTGTGGGGGAAAAACGGTCCCTATTTTTTTCAGCACCGTTGGAATCTCTGAACTTTGGTCATTGAATGAACGCAGCGGTCGATCGTCCTTGATTTACAACAGTACATTCAGCGGCCTGCCCGTCGTAAAGCGGGCAAGGCTGAGAAACCCTCTTAATTCTGGCCTCCCTGCCCCCCAAAATTATGGTTTTATTTACCAGATTTCTGTGACGGTAGCGGGCCTGTCCGGAAAGGAGCCGGTGCAATGCAGCCGTGATGTGGTGATTTGTCCCGATACGAGTTTGGAAGAAGCCCGGAAAAAGGTTTGTGGGCCCCCCCTTTTTTAAAAAGCACAGTTTGGGGGGGTGGGGTCTTTGGGACATCCCCCCTTTGCATTTAGAGTTGCGTTTCTCAACCATGGCCTTAACCTTAAGCTGGGTGGACTTCAACTCCCAGAATTCCCCTGCTGGCCATCTTAAGCTCTCTGGTAGATTCTGGGAGTTGTTCTCAGAGCTTATAAAAGTGGCTGGCTGGTGAATTCTGGGAG
Source organism: Bungarus multicinctus (assembly GCA_023653725.1). NCBI lineage: Eukaryota > Metazoa > Chordata > Lepidosauria > Squamata > Elapidae > Bungarus > Bungarus multicinctus. Next base: position 8,288,098 of record CM042845.1, on the reverse strand, counting down.
TTGAAGTCCACGCAGCTTTAAAATGGCAGATTGGAGAATTCTGGGAATTGAAGTCCACACGGTTTATAAAAGTAGATGGTGAATTCTGGGAGTCGAAGTCCACACAGCTTATAAAAGTTGCTGGGGGATTCTGGGAGTTGAAGTCCACACAGCTTAAAAGGGGAATTTGGTAACCTTCCCCCCCCCCATTGTTTTTTTAGGGGCCGTACGATGTGGTGGTCCTGCCTGGAGGTAACCTGGGAGCTCAGAATTTGTCAGAGGTAAAATAACATTTTTCTGCCCTTCTGAAAGTTGAACGCGACGGGAATATTTGGAATGAATCCTTCTTGGGTAACCGAAGAGAGACGGAAGATTTGAAGTGGGAGGGAGAGAGAAACCTTGTTTTTCTTGCTTTCCTAAGATCCCTTGTTTTCCCCTCCAGGACTTCTGCTAAACATTGTTTTTTAAATGATCCCCTCTCTTTGACCTATTCTTGCAGTCTCCCCTCGTGAAAGACATCCTGAAGGAGCAGGATAGCAAGAAGGGACTCATCGCAGCTATTTGTGCAGGTACGTTTCTAGCTCCACCTTTGAGGAAACACCTACATGGGCAGCCCAGCCCCACCAGATCTGAGAGACCCATTGGGGAACTCGGATTTGGGGGACTTCACTGGGGCCAGGAGCTGCAATGACTGGAGTTGGCTCTGCAGGTTTGCAATAAAATTCTAAGAATTTGGAAGCTGCAAATAAAATTCTAAACATCCAGAAGTGCAAAAAAAGTAAGAATCCAGAAGTGCAAATAAAATAACCCAGAAGTGCAAATAAAATAAGAACCCAGAAGTGCAAATAAAATGAGAACCCAGAAGTGCAAATAAAATAAGAATCCAGAAGCTGCAAATAAAATTATAGGAGTCCAGAAGCTTTGAATTAAAATTCTAAGAATCCAAAAGCAGCAAATAATGTATAATGTATAATCATGTAATGTAGATGCAAAGGTATAGCCCACAGCTGGTCCCTTTTGTACCGGAGCCAGCAATGCTGGGTGAATCATAGCTTGTTTTTCTTCCGTCGGCTTGCAGGTCCCACGGCTCTCCTGGCGCATGGAATCGGCTTTGGAAGCAAAGTGACCACTCACCCCTTGGCCAAAGACAAGATGATGAACGGAGGTCAGTGTATTCCACAAAACATTGTTTCTGTTTAACAGATTAACAGAGTTGGAAGGGATCTTGTAGGTCATCTAGTCCAACCCCACGATGCCCATGTTTCTTATCACCAAAATATAATCTAGATCGGGGATCCCTCAATTTCTGGGCCTTGAGCCGTTCGGAACCGGGCCGCAGAAGTGGCAGGCAGGCCCCCATATTCTACAGGTAGTTCTTGACTTACGAGCACAATTGAGCCAGAAATTTAGGTCGCTAAGTGAGAAGCATGTTGAGTGAGTTTTACCCCATTTTATGACTTTTCTTCCCGTGTTTCCAGAAGCTGCAATTAAAAATTATAAAAATTCAGAAGCTGCAATTAAAATTCTAAGAATTCAGAAGCTGCAAATAAAATTCTAAGCATCCAAAAGCTGCAAATAAAAATTCTAAGAATTCAGAAGCTGCAAATAAAGTTCTAAGCATCCAGAAACTGCAAATAAAAATTCTAAAAATTCAGAAGCTGCAGTTAAAATTCTATGAATTCAGAAAATGCAAATAAATAAGCATTCAGAAGCTGTAAATACAAATTCTAAACATCCAGAAGCTGCCAATAAATTTTACGATCTTTCATCGTTGTTAAGTGAATCCCTGCAGTTGTTACAATTGAACCTGCAGTGGTCATTAAGCAAATCCAGTTTCCTTGCTGGATGTTGCTTGTCGGAAGGTCGTAAAAAGGAAGATCCCGTGATCCGCAGGGACACTGCAGCCGTCGTAAATACGAATCCGTCACTAAGTTGCGCTGTGCCTGGAGGTCAGAAGATGGACATTTGGCTACTTGGCAATTGACTCACATTTATGACGGCTCCAATATCCCCTTTTGCGACCCTCTGCCGAGTAAAGTCCGTGCGGAAACTGGATTCACTCCTCCCAGCTGCCGTGAATGGGAGTCGGCGGGAAAGCATCTGAGCATATATCCCACCGGGTATGCAACAATGGTCATAAGTGCGAGAAATGGATCCCAAGTCACATTTTCTTGGGGCCGTTGAATGGAAAGCCTTGAATCAGGAATGGATCTGGAGTGGAGTCGAGCATCAGAAAGCCACGTCAAGTTGTAGTTGGGGGAAGTGGGTGCCTGTTTTATCACCTGGAGTAACTACTAAGGGCTTGCTCTTCTTTGTAAGATCACTACAAGTACTCGGAGAATCGGGTGGAGAAAGACGGACACATCATGACGAGCCGAGGACCGGGCACCAGTTTTGAATTCGGCCTGGCGATCGTGGAAACGCTGCTGGGGAAGGAAGTGGCCGCCCAGACGAAGGCACCCCTCGTCCTTAAGGACTAGAAGCATGACCCAGCCAGAAAGCCTCGCCGGTTTCGTTTTTACGACCAGGAATTTAATTTTTTCCCCCCGCACCACGGAGCGTGGCTGGCAACGACCCTTGTGGCAATTCATGCAATAAAAGAGGATTTGAACGGAGGTGTCTCCTGGCCGGGAAATCATTAAAACGAAACAATAAATCTCCTCCATTCTGCAAACCCCACTCCTTTCCGGCTCTGATGATGTTCCCTAGTTGGGTCATGAAACGTCTGCAAGAAAAACCCCAAGCTCAGAGAGTTTCCTTCCTTCCATTCTACAATGCTTCGTTTAGTGACCAAAATTAACAGCTCAAACATGCGATTAGTCCGATTCCCTCCCCCCCCCCCCCAAAAAAAAAAAACCCAAAACACTTTTGCAAAAGTTTGCAAAACTTTTCGGCTTTTTAAAAAGGTGCTCCGTTGCCATCTCCCAGTTAAGGCAGGCTAGCCATTTGCCCTGGTGCTGAATAGTAAAATGCTAAAAATATGTGGTTGGTTTTTATTGGTTTTCAGATATAAAATTGTGGGTGAGTCAGGGGTGAGTCTTCCTCGGTGCCCCCATTTCCCTCCCAAAGTAAAAATACTGGAATTTCACAGCCGGATGAATAGACTATTTATACAATCACAGGCAGTTATGATGGAGTCATCCCAGCATTATGAATGGTCTTAATAGTCCCTTTCAGCCTGCTATGCCGAGAATAGCCACCGGAGGGCACCCTATCAGAGAAATGGCTGTCCAGTCTTTCCTTAAAACCCTCCAGTGATTTGAGCACCCAGAACCTCTGGTGGCAAGCAGTTCCACTGGTTAATGGTTGTCACTGTCAGGAAGTTTCTCCTTAAGTTTCAGGTTGCTTCTCTCTTGGTTCAGTTTCCCTCCATTGTTTCTGGTTTGGCCTTCTGGTGCCCCTTAGAAGCTGGTTGCCTGTCACCCTCTTGGGCCTCCATTTCCTCCTTTTGGTGGCCCCTGAAAGCACATCTGTAGTATGTAGATCAGAGGTGGGTCTTCAGCAGCTTCTGACCGGTTCTGGAGAACCACCGGTAGCAGAAATTTTGAGTCGTTCAGAGAACCGCCAACCCCGTCTCTTCTCCGTCTCCCATCGAGTCCCAGCTGATCGTCTGGGTCTCCTTGGGTTGCCCTGCCCAGGAGAACAGAGCTGCAAAGCAGGTTAATGGGGTGGGGACTGGGGAGGGGGATTTTGCAGTATATCCTTCCCCTGCCACGCCCACCAAGCCACGCCCATCGAACCGGTAGTAAAACAACTTGAATCCCACACTTGGCAAATTTTTAAGACTTGTGGACTTCAACTCCCAGAGTTCTCCAGACTGCTGGCTGGAGAATTCTGGGAGTTGAAGTCCACAAAGTCACAAGGTTTGCCAAGTTTGGGGGCCTCTGATGTCGACCATAAAGTCCCCCCCAAAAAAAAAGGCGAACCCCGTTTCTACAGAACGATAGAGACGCGGAGGCCGGGCATGAGAAAGAACGGCTGGGAGGGGCGGGGCCAGGCGAGAGACCCTCCCCGGAGGCGTGTGACGCTAAGCCGGCCACGCCCACCCAGTCACATGGCAACTAAACCACGCCCGCCCGCCCACGTGACCCCCCATTCCAAGCCACGTGGGCCGGGCGTCCTCGCTGCAGCTGCCGCGGCGGCCTCCGGCTCCCTTCCTCGACGGCCCCGCGGACGGAGGGACTCGGGCAGCGCCTGGCGAGTCTCCCGGCTCCGGTAAGGGAGGCGTCCTTCGTCCCGGCCCCGCCAGACTCGCCTCGCCCAAAACGGAGCCGCTCCGGAGTGAAGCGCCCGCCTCCCGCGCTCGGGACGCCCTGCCCGCCGCTGCAGCCGCCTGGCTGGCAGCCCCGCCCGGAGGCGGGAGGGGGCCGGTGGGAGGGGAGGGGCTCCCTGAAGGGGGGGGGAGGGGAGGGGGTCCTTCAGGGCTGCCCCCCCCCCATTGCTTCCTCCGGAGGGGAGGGGCGGGGACGGAGGGGCAGCTGGTGAAATAGTCCACCTCCTCTTGGCGTTTCCCATGAGAAAAGCGCCGCCTTTCCCGCTCGGTTTCTGCTTCTCTGCGGATTGTCGGCATTTCTTCGGGCAGGTCTGCTACTTGGGGAAAAGCCCCCCTTGCAGGGCTGGAAGTTCACTTCCTTTGCAGGGTTTTGTGTGGTTTCTTCGTTTGGTCCTCCCCAAAATGGGCTCCACCGAAGCCCGAATGAAAATGTTTAGAATGGAGAATGGCTGTTTTTTTTAAAAAATGGGCAAAAATGAAGGTTTCCCTTGAAGCGTCCTGGGTGCCTGATTTACCCTTCGCTTCCTCAAGCGTCGCTTCGAAGGGCTTTTAACTGAACTCTTTGGCAGAGCCGCAAATGGTTCGGACCCTCCCTTGTCCGCTCCGTTGGTTCTGCGGTTTGGGCCGAAAGCTGCCCCTCCTCCACCGACCGGGTCCCTCGCTTTGGAATCCGGCCCTTATTTCCTCTGATCTGCTCCCGGGGTTGGAAATGGATTGGCAGACCTGATGCCAACGGACGGATCTGAGCCCAGAAATCACATGGTTTGCTTGCTGCAGAAAATCAGGGGGTTGGAGGGATGCCTCCCTTCCTTTCTTCCTCCCTCCCTCTTCCATGACCTTCCTACTCTCCATTTTTCCTTCCTTCCTTCCTATAAATATGATTATTAATATATGAAATGGATAAGAATAAAAAGGGAACATTAGGACAGGGACGGTAGGCACGTTGGTGGGCTTATGCAGACCTCTTAGGAAAGGGGGGAGGTCAATAGTAGACAGTCTAAGGTTAAAGTTTTTGGGGTTTGGGGAAGAAACCACAGAGTCAGGTAGAGTATTCCAGGCATTGACCACTCTGTGGCTGAAGTCATACTTCCTGCAATCGAGTTTGGTGCGGTTTACTTTGAGTTTGTATCTATTGTTTGTTCTTGTGTTATTGTGGTTGAAGCTGAAGTATTCATTGACTGGTAGGAAATTGCAATATATAATTTTATGTACTATACTTAGTTCGGACAGAAGGCGGCGTAGTTCTAGGTTTTCTAGGTCTAGAATGGTGGCATAAGGTATTCTGTAACGAGTAGAGGAGTGGAGAACTCTTCTTGTGAAATATTTCTGGACTTTCTCAACTGTGTTAATATCAGATACGTAATGTGGGTTCCAGACGGATGAGCTGTCTTCGAGTATTGGTCTAGCAAATGTTTTGTATTCTCTAGTTAGTGTAATATTACCAGAGAAGAAGCTACGTAGTATTAGATTAACAACTTTTTAAAAAAACTTTATTAATTTTACAATTAAAATAGACAAACAACACGTACATAAATGTGAGAAAGGAAAAGGAAAGAAAGAAAAAAGAGTAGAAAGAAAAACAGATTAACAACTGTTCATGCCTTTTTGGCTATGTAGTTACAGTGGGCTCTGGCACTTAGATCATTAGAGGTGAGTCCTCCAAGGTCCTTGACAGAGTTTGGATCATCAACAAGGTCTTGACTATTCAGCTTGTATTTTATTTTCTGATTTTTTTTAGCAATATGTAAGACAGAGCATTTGTTTGCTGAGATTTGAAGTTGCCACTTGTTTGACCATTCTGACATAGTCGAGGTCTGCATAGGATGGGTGCATCATATGTATGTTTCTCCTTCCTTCTGGTGCTCACCAGCCATTCCCAAGGCCCTTTGGCTTCTCCCCTGCTCCTTCTCTCCCTCTTTTCCCCCTCTCTGGGTTGGGCAGGTTGATAAGCCCCCATATTTCTAGATCTCCCCACTTAGAGGCAGACCGGAGGGTTTGGGGGGAAAGTCCCAACCCCAAAAGGACCCCCCCTTCCATGTGCTCAAGAAGCAACACCCTAGCCCATTTGAAGAGGGAAGAGCATGCTTCTAAATTCACCTCCCTAGATTGCAACAGCTCATCCAGAAACATTTGGAGAGGAGCCCAAGTTCCCTCTTATTTCTACGATGTGAGTTTTGGAGGCCTCTCCCTTTACAGGGTTGTCCCCCCCCAAATAAAATGGGGGGAGGGAAATAAAGATTTTTTTCTCCTTGATCCCCCATCCCCATTTGAAACACCCAGGTGCTTTGGTTTATTTATCGCTTTACTTAGTATTAAACTTGTATCCTGCCCATCTCGCCCCCTCCTGCGCCCTGCAGACGATCCATTAATTAGCACCGATGATTAATTAGCCCCCAGATGCCTTTTTGTGCCCCCTCCTCTCCGTGTTGAGGTTGGATTGACATCCTGCCTTCCTTCCTTCCTTCTCCAGGAGGCGAGAGGGCCGTGCCCCAACGGAGCCATCACCATCAGAAACTGCTGCCCCGGGCAGAGTTGCAACAGCTGGCAAGAGGAGAAGAGGATGAGATGGAAGACTTGGATTTTTCCAATGGAGACTGATGGATGGACAGATTTTTTTTTGGGGGGTGGGTGTAACTGGACAGCTGTTGCCACTTGTGGAGGGCTGAGGAAGGGGCTGCATTGTTCCAGCTGGCCCTGAAGCCAATTTGATGCACTGGAGGAAAATGCCAGAAAATTTTATCCTCCAGCAGGGGAGCCTAAAAAGATCACGATGGCTGCAAAAAAACTCTGCCTCCTTATAATAATAATAATAATAATAATGGGGGTTCTTAAAACCATCTCACAATAAAACCTTCCTTAAAGAAAATTATAAAAAGCCAGGCCAGCCTTCAATGCTGCCCCTTCCTCTTCTGGAGGCCAATCCCACCCACCCAGCACCGGAGATGCAGAGATGGAAGACCAACGTGCCACCACATTTTGTTGGCTCTTTTCCTGCCAAGTGACCTTATTTAAAACTCTTGAGACCAAACAACAGCAGGAAGAGTTGGACTGGCAGCACAATGCATGCTTTGAATCCCCTATTTTTATTTCTGTATGGGAAGGGATCGTGTGTGTCGGTTCTGGGCTTGTAAAAACAGCCTCTTGTGCATTTCTTTCGGAGGCCCGGATCGCTCTGCATTGAAACCGCAGCGGGCAAAACGACCAGATCCCGATGGAGAAACGTTCTTCCCTGCGGCTTTTACTGCACTGTGACCCACGCACGCCTTTCTTGGCCCCCTGTGTGGTGCCCACCAGGAACTGAGACCCCCCAACACACACACACTTGTTGCTTGAGGTCCCCGGACAGATCAGGTCTAGAATAAGGAGTTAGCAAGTCTTATTGTTGGTCACGAGTGGATCCCAAAGGTAGCCAGGATCTCTCTGTAATTTGCAGGTTAGGTGAAGGGAGTCTTAAGTCTTCAGCTTGGCCAAAGAACCAGGTTTGGTGGTTTATGGAGATACGCTTGAGGCCCAAGAGCCCTTAAGTGGTAAATTTAATTCAAGTGGAAAGCTTTAAGTTGTGGCTGGTAGGGTCAAGGAATCATGGCTGTTGTCAGCCTTTGCTTTGGGTTAGGACCACGAGGGCTTATCTGGTAGGATTGTGTAGACCAAGTTCAGGTGGTGGGACAGAGTTGAGGTGTTGGAAGAACTTAGATCTAAGTGATCAGTGTTTTTCAAACTTGAAGGTATGTGGACTGCAAATCCCAGAATTCCCCAGCCAGTCGGTGTGGGGAATTCTGGGTGTTGAAATCCACACATCTTGCTAAGGGTGGGAAACCTGATTTAAGAGGGCCATGTATGTCCCCTCCAAGTAGGTCTGGACAAGGGAGGGTTTTTAGCTCCCAGAATCCTTAGCAATGGTGGCTAGAGGAGCTTAAGATGTCCCTCTTTCCCCCCAAGACACCAGATGGCTGCAATTCAGTTTCCAGTGTTTTCCATCGCGTGGATTGGAGAATCCTGGAAACTGAAGTTCACCGTTCTTTGGAGACAAGAGCTCCATGCCTTCACCTGGTGGTGGCCCCCAATTCTTCTGAGTTCTGTGTTCAGAAATCTGGGACTTAGGACAAGTGCCAGGCCCTGCAGGTGTTGGGTCTCCAAGTCTTCTGAGTTCTGTGTTGAGAAGAGTTCTTCACACAGAGGGCAGAATCCTATCTCCATAGGACGCCCTAGAGCAGGTCTCCAGCCTTGGCCACTTTAAGGCTTGTGGATTTCAACTCCCAGAATTCCTCAGCCAGCAAAGCTGAGCTCAGAATTCCTGAGCTAACATCAATTCTGGGAGTTGAAGTCCACAAGTCCTAAAGCTGTCAAGTTTGAAGAGCCCTGATATAGAGGATAGATAGATAATATAGAGATAGATGATTGATAAGTGATAAGAGATCTTCAAACTTGGCAAGTTTAAGACTTGTGGACTTCAACCCCCAAAATTCCTGAACTAACATGACTGGAGGAGGAATTCTGGAAGTTGAAGTCTAAAAGTCTTAAAGCTGTTAAGTTTGAAGAGCCCCATTTTAGGGTCTCCAGTGGTACTTGGTCTTGGCAAACTTAAGGTGGGTGGACTTTGGCTCTAGTTGGAAGCCTGCACAACTTGTCAAAAGCTGAAACCTTTTTATGTGTAGGGTCTTCCTTCTGGTTCATTGGGTGTAATGCAAGCTCCCTCCCCCAATCTTTCCAGCACCTAGGCAGGTGAGTCAGAAAACCCAGGTGTGTTGAGTCAAGTCTGCAGTTCCTCCCCTTGTTCTAAGCAGGCGTGCACAATTTATTCCAAATCCCAGCAGTTAATTTCAAATATTCTCCATTTGTGCATGCCTGCTTAAAGCGAGGGGGTGCCCAGAGAAATCTCTGTGCATGGTGGGTCACCCTCAGGAGTGGGGAGAAAGGCCAGGAGCCAGCCATGGCATCAGGGAGCCTGGCAGGGAGGCCCTCGGAGGGTCTGGGGCAGCCAAGCCCCCCGGGGCAGTCCTGGGCCTCCCCAGAGCCCCTCTTGCCAGCCTCTCTTGTGCCACGGTTGAAGCTGGGGGTTGGTGGGGACTGGGGGAGGCCGAGAGGTGGGACTGGGGTGCAGCTGGGCTGGGCAGAGAGCGGCTGCCCACTGTCCTTGGCTCTCAGGGTGGCAGTTTGGCCACTCCAAGCCAAGGGACATTGGCAATCCGTTCTCTGGCCCATCACAGCCACCCCATGTCCCATGGGCCTCCCTCAGCCCCCATCAGTGCCTTTGGCTTCAATCCTGGCCTAAAAGGGGGCCTGGGGGGGAAGGGGGGGGCCTGGGAGGGGTATTTCCCTCCCTCTTCCCAGGACCTCCCTCCTCCCGGCCCCCTTTAAGCCAGGACTGAAGCCAAAGGCAGGTGGGGGGGGTATAGGGGGGGGGCAGGTGGGGGGGGGCTGGGAATCAGAGGGGGGGTGTATTGCTTGTTTTTTTGAACTCTAATAAAGATTGTCTCTTCTGCCCTGGATGTTTCTTTTGTTTCCCTGACTGCCCCCCTTCCCAATCCCCCCCCCTTCCCTCCCCCCCACCCATTTCCCTCCCTCCTCTGGCCCCCTCCCATCTATGGCCACAAGGGGGGGGCAGGGAGGGACAGACTCTGGGTGCCACCCCCAGGTCTACTGGGCTGAGAGCCCCCCCATCTTCCCAGGGATTCCTCTCCCCCCTCCCAGGAGGGCTGCTGGAGGAGGTGGGCCAGGCAGGCCCTGGAAGGATGTCAGAGGCAGGCTGGGGAGGGGCTCCTGGCCCACCTCCTCTTCTCTTCCCAGCCCCCTTGGTGCCATGCTGGCAGAGACTCAGCAGGGAAAGGGAGGCCCAGAGAGGTGGGGAGGGGATTGGCAGGCTCTCCCCCTTTCAAGGGAGGCAGGTGACCCTGGCCTGCCAATGTCCCCCCCCCTCCAGCCCAGGACCTCCCATTCCCCCCATTGCATGGCACCAGGGGGAGCTGGGAAGGGAAGAGGAGGGGCCTTGGCAAGGAGCCCCTCCCCAGCCAGCCTCTAACATCCTCCCAAATGCCTTCCTCTCCCCACCTCCACTCAGCCCCCAGCAGCCCTCCTGGGGCAGAGGGGGGGAGGAGGAAGATGGCCCTGGAAGATGGCAGGGGCCACCCCAACCCCGCAGACCTGGAGGGGAGGCACCCAGGGCCTGCCCCTCCCTCCCTCAGTCCCCCCCTTGAGGCCAACAGATGGGGGAGCCAGAGGAGGGAGGGAAAGGCAGGGGCTGGGAAGATGGGGGCTGCAGGCAGGCCAGCTATTGGGGGGGCTCTTGCCAACCCACTCTGGCTCTCCAAGGCCTGCCTGCCCCCCCACCTTCCCAGCACCTGTGCCCTCCACTTACCTGTCCTTACCTGTCCTTGTTGGCATCTGGTGGTTCCCCACAACTGGAACTAACACTATTCATTTCATATTACCCCTTGTGCCGGATGGTTAGGCCAGCGCTTTCATATAATTAAACTGGGCTTTGTTTACCCCACAATACTTCAATGTCTCACACCACCCAAAAAAGGAATTTGTAGTTTGAAGGACGCACCGACACTCCCACCTGTTTTACAAGGAGTGAATTCTCTTTTGGTTTTTATTGTCTTTCACGCTTTGCTGGAAAGCCTTCACGTGATGGGCATGCTTTAACAAAGCAGCGAAGGTGCCAACTTCTGACCTATCTTGGGTTAAGAGAACAACTGCACCAGGGGAGGAAAAAACACACACACAGACAAGGTGGGTCTTCAAAATTCGGCCCCGAAGTTTGTCCCCCACCCTAAACTCTGCAAACACACACCACAA
>CM042845.1:8212148-8276548 GCA_023653725.1 Bungarus multicinctus | reverse complement strand
AACGGCTGGGAGTGGCGGTGCCAGACGGAGAGACCCTCCCCGGGGGCGGGTGTCAGCTGAGCCGGCCAGCGCCGCCCCCGGTCACAGTGGCAACTAAACCACGGCCCGCCCCACTGATACCCCCATTCCAATCCTCCGTGGGGAGCGTGTCCCTCGGGGTTTTCTCTCTCGCTGCAGCGTGCCGCGGGCCTCCGGCTCCCTGCCTCGACGGCCCCGGTCGTACGGAGTGACTCGGGCAGCGCCTGGCGAGTCTCCCGCTCCGGTAAGGAGGCGGTCCTTCGTCCCGGCCCCGCCAGACTCGCCTCGCCCAAACGTGAGCCGACTCCGGAGTGAAGCGCCCGCCTCCCGCGCATCGGGACGCCCTGCCCGCCGCTGCAGCCGCTGGCTGGCAGCCCGCGCCCGGAGGCGGGAGGGGGACCGGGGAGGGGGGAGGGCTCCCTGAAGGGGGGGAGGGGAGGGGAGGGGTCCTTCAGGGCTGCCCCCCCCCCATTGCTCCTCCGGAGGGAGGGGAGGGGAGGGGAAGGAGGGGCAGCTGGTGAAATAGTCCACCTCCTCTTGGCGTGTTCCCATGAGAAAAGCGCCGCCTTTCCCGCTCGGTTTCTGCTTCTCTGCGGATTGTCGGCATTTCTTCGGGCAGGTCTGCTACTTGGGGGAAAAGCCCCCCTTGCAGGGCTGGAAGTTCACTTTCTTTGCAGGGTTTTGTGTGGTTTCTTCGTTTGGTCTCCCCAAAATGGGCTCCACCGAAGCCCGAATGAAAATGTTTAGAAAGGAGAATGGCTGTTTTTTTTTTAAAAAAATGGGCAAAAATGAAGGTTTTCCTTGAAGTTTTCCTGGGTGCCTGATTTACCCTTCGCTTCCTCAAGCGTCGCTTCGAAGGGCTTTTAACTGAACTCTTTGGCAGAGCCGCAAATGGTTCGGACCCTCCCTTGTCCGCTCCGTTGGTTCTGCGGTTTGGGCCGAAAGCTGCCCCTCCTCCACCGACCGGGTCCCTCGCTTTGGAATCCGGCCCTTTTTCCTCTGATCTGCTCCCGGGGTTGGAAATGGATTGGCAGACCTGATGCCAACGGACGATCTGAGTCCAGAAATCACATGGTTTGCTTGCTGCAGAAAATCAGGGGGTTGGAGGGATGCCTCCCTTCCTCCCTTCCTTTCTTCCTCCCTCCCTCCCTCTTCCATGACCTTCCTCTCTCCATTTTTCCTTCCTTCCTTCCTTCCTTCCTACAATAACTTTATTGTCAGTTTAAATATACATTATATTTAATACATAATATATTAAATACATAATACATACATTAAAATGAATTCTTCCTTCCTTCCTCCCTCTCTCCCTCCTTCTATAAACATGATTATTAATACATGAAATGGATAAGAATAAAAAAGAAACATTAGGATAGGGACGGTAGGCACGTTGATGCGCTTATGCACGCCCCCTACAGACCTTTTAGGAAAGGGGTGAGGTCAATAGTAGACAGTCTAAGGTTAAGGGTTTGGGGTTTGAGTCAGGTAGTGCATTCCACGCATTGACCACTGTTGCTGAAGTCTTATTTTCTGCAATCCAGTTTGGTGCGGTTTACCTTGAGTTTGTATCTATTGTGTGCTCTTGTATTGTTGTGGTTGAAGCTGAAATAGTCATTGACTGATAGGACATTGCCGTAGATAATTTTATATACTATACTAGATCGGACCGAAGGCGGCATAGTTCTAGGTTTTCTAGGTCTAGAATTTCAAGCCTGGTGGCATAAGGTATTCTGCAATGAGTAGAGGAGTGGAGAACTCTTCTCATAAAATATTTCTGGACTTTCTCCACTGTGTTAATATCAGCTACGTAATGTGGGTTCCCGACCGATGAGCTGTCTTCGAGTATTGGTCTAGCAATGTTTTGTATGCTCTAGTTAGTAGTGTAATATTACCAGAGAAGAAGCTACGTAGGATTAGGTTAACAACTCTTTTTTAAAAAATAAACTTTATTAATTTTACAATTAAAATAGACAAACAACACGTACATAAATGTGAGAAAGGAAAAGGAAAGAAAGAAAAAAGAGTAGAAAGAAAAACAGATTAACAACTGTTCATGCCTTTTTGGCTATGTAGTTACAGTGGGCTCTGGCACTTAGATCATTAGAGGTGAGTCCTCCAAGGTCCTTGACAGAGTTTGGATCATCAACAAGGTCTTGACTATTCAGCCTGTATTTTATTTTCTGATTATTTTTGCCAATATGTAGGACAGAGCATTTGTTTGCTGAGATTTGAAGTTGCCACTTGTTTGACCATTCTGACATAGTCGAGGTTTGCATAGGATGGGTGCATCATATGTATGTTTCTCCTTCCTTCTGGTGCTCACCAGTCATTCCCAAGGCCCTTTGGCTTCTCCCCTGCTCCTTCTCTCCCTCTTTTCCCCCTCTCTGGGGTGGGCAGGTTGATAAGCCCCCATATTTCTAGGTCTCCCCACTTAGAGGCAAACCGGAGGGTTTGGGGGGAGGGTCCCAACCCCAAAAGGACCCCCCCTTCCATGTGCTCAAGAAGCAACACCCTAGCCCATTTGAAGAGGGAAGAGCATGCTTCTAAATTCACCTCCCTAGATTGCAACAGCTCACCCAGAAACATTTGGAGAGGAGCCCAAGTTCCCTCTTATTTCTAGGATGTGAGTTTTGGAGGCCTCTCCCTTTACAGGGTTGTCCCCCCCAAATAAAATGGGGGGAGGGAAATAAAGATTTTTTTCTCCTTGATCCCCCATCCCCATTTGAAACACCCAGGTGCTTTGGTTTATTTATCGCTTTACTTAGTATTAAACTTGTATCCTGCCCATCTCCCCATTTCCATCTCGCCCCCTCCTGCGCCCTGCAGACGATCCATTAATTAGCACCGATGATTAATTAGCCCCTAGATGCCTTTTTGTGCCCCCTCCTCTCCGTGTTGAGGTTGGATTGACACCCCTGTTTTTCTTCCTTCTCCAGGAGGCGAGAGGGCCGTGCCCCAACGGAGCCATCACCGTCGGAAACTGCTGCCCCGGGCAGAGTTGCAACAGCTGGCAAGAGGAGAAGAGGATGAGATGGAAGACTTGGATTTTTCCAATGGAGACTGATGGATGGACAGATTTTTTTTTGGGGGGGGGTGTAACTGGACAGCTGTTGCCACTTGTGGAGGGCTGAGGAAGGGGCTGCATTGTTCCAGCTGGCCCTGAAGCCAAATTGATGCATTGGAGGGAAATGCCAGAAAATTTTGTCCTCCAACAGGGGAGCCTAAAAAGATCACGCTGGCTGCAAAAAAACCTCTGCCTTTTTAGAATAATAATAATGGGGGTTCTTAAAACCATCTCACAATAAAACCTTCTTTAAAGAAAATTTTAAAAAGCCAGGCCAGCCTTCAATGCTGCCCCTTCCTCTTCTGGAGGCCAATCCCACCCACCCAGCGCCGGAGATGCAGAGATGGAAGACCAACGTGCCACCACATTTTGTGGCTTGGCTCTTTTCCTGCCAAGTGACCTTATTTAAAACTCTTGGGACCAAACAACAGCAGGAAGAGTTGGACTGGCAGCACAATGCATGCTTTGAATCCCCCAATTTTTATTTCTGTATGGGAAGGGATCGTGTGTGTCGGTTCTGGGCTTGTAAAAACAGCCTCTTGTGCATTTCTTTCGGAGGCCTGGATCGCTCTGCATTGAAACCGCAGCGGGCAAAACGGCCAGATCCCGATGGAGAAACGTTCTTCCCTGCGGCTTTTACTGCACTGTGACCCACGCACGCCTTTCTTGGCCCCCTGTGTGGTGCCCACCAGGAACTGAGACACCCCAACACACACACACTTGTTGCTTGAGGTCCCCGGACAGATCAGGTCTAGAATAAGGAGTTAGCAAGTCTTATTGTTGGTCGCGAGTGGATCCCAAAGGTAGCCAGGATCTCTGTGATTTGCAGGTTAAGTGAAGGAAGTCTTAAGTCTTCAGCTTGGCTAAAGAACCAGGTTTGGTGGTTTATGGAGATACGCTTGAGGCCCAAGAGCCCTTAAGTGGTAAATTTAATTCAAGTGGAAAGCTTTAAGTTGTGGCTGGTAGGGTCAAGGAATCATGGCTGTTGTCAGCCTTTGCTTTGGGTTAGGACCACGAGGGCTTATCTGGTAGGATTGTGTAGACCAAGTTCAGGTGGTGGGACAGAGTTGAGGTGTCGGAAGAACTTAGATCAGCGTTTTTCAATGTTAACTTGAAGGTGTGTGAACTGCAAATCCCAGAATTCCCCAGCCAGTCGGTGTGGGGAATTCTGGGTGTTGAAATCCACACATCTTGCTAAGGGTGGGAAACCCTGATCTAAGAGGGCCATGTATGCCCCCTCCAAGTAGGTCTGGACAAGGGAGGGTTTTAGCTCCCAGAATCCTTGGCAATGGTGGCTAGAGAAGCTTAAGATGTCCCCCTTTCCCCCCAAGACACCAGATGGCTGCAATTCAGTTTCCAGTGTTTTCCATCCCATGGATTGGAGAATCCTGGAAACTGAAGTTCACCGTTCTTTGGAGACAAGAGCTCCATGGCTTCAGCTGGTGGTGGCCCCCAATTCTTCTGAGTTCTGTGTTCAGAAATCTGGGACTTAGGACAAGTGCCAGGCCCTGCAGGTGTTGGGTCTCCAAGTCTTCTGAGTTCTGTGTTGAGAAGAGTTCTTCACACAGAGGGCAGAATCCTATCTCCATAGGATGCCCTAGAGCAGGCCTCCAGCCTTGGCCACTTTAAGACTTGTGGACTTCAACTCCCAGAATTCCTCAGCCAGCAAAGCTTGGCTCAGAATTCCTGAGCTAACATGAATTCTGGGAGTTGAAGTCCACAAGTCTTAAGCTGTCAAGTTTGAAGAGCCCTGATATAGAGGATAGATAATATAGAGATAGATGATTGATAGGTGATAAGAGATCTTCAAACTTGGCAAGTTTAAGACTTGTGGACTTCAACCCCCAAAATTCCTGAACTAACATGACTGGAGGAGGAATTCTGGGAGTTGAAGTCTAAAAGTCTTAAAGCTGTTAGGTTTGAAGAGCCCCATTTTAGGGCCTCCAGTGGTTCTTGGCCTTGGCAAACTTAAGGTGGGTGAACTTTAGTTAGAAGCTTAAACAACTTAGACAACTTAAACTTGTCAAAGTTGAAACCTTTTTATGTGTAGGGTCTTCCTTCTGGTTCACTGGGTGTAATGCAAGCTCCCTCCCCCAAGCTTCCCAGCACCTAGGCAGGTGAGTCAGAAAACCCAGGTGTGTTGAGTCAAGTCTGCAGTTCCTCCCCTTGTTCTAAGCAGGCGTGCACAATTTATTCCAAATCTGGGCAGTTAATTTCAAATATTCTCCATTTGTGCATGCCTGCTTAAAGCGAGGGGTGCCCAGAGAAATCTCTGTGCATGGTGGGTCACCCTCAGGAGGGGGGAGAAAGGCCAGGAGCCAGCCATGGCATCAGGGAGACTGGCAGGGAGGCCCTCGGAGGGTCTGGGGCAGCCCTGGGCATCCCCAGAGCCCCTCTTGCCAGCTTCTCTTGTGCCACGGTTGAAGCTGGGGGTTGGTGGGGACTGGGGGAGGCCGAGAGGTGGGACTGGGGTGCAGCTGGGCTGGGCAGAGAACGGCTGCCAACTATCCTTGGCTGTCAGGGTGGCAGTTTGGCCACTCCAAGCCAAGGGACATTGGCAATCCGTTCTCTGGCCCATCACAGCCACCCCATGTCCCATGGGCCTCCTTCAGCCCCCATCAGTGCCTTTGGCTTCAATCCTGGCCTAAAAGGGGGCCTGGGGAGGAAGGGGGGGGCCTGGGAGTAGGGGGGGGTATTTCCCTCCCTCTTCCCAGGACCTCCCTTCCCCTGGGCCTCCTTTAAGCCAGGATTGAAGCCAAAGGGGGGGGGGTATAGGGTGGGGGGGTTTGGGGGGAGGGGGGCAGGTGGGTGGGCTGGGTATCAGAGGGGGGGTGTATTGCTTGTTTTTTTGAATTCTAATAAAGATGGTCTCTTCTGCCCTAATGGGTGTTTTTTTTTTTCCCTAACTGCCCCCCTCCCTGCCTATCCCCACCCCACCCCTCCCTCCCACCCATTTCCCTCACTCCTCTGGCCCCTCCTATCTATGGCCACAAGGGGGGGCAGGGAGGGACAGACCCTGGGCACACACCCCCAGGTCTACTGGGCTGAGAGCCCCACATCTTCCCAGGGCTTTCCTCCCCTCCCCCTTCCCCCCCCCCCCCAAGGAGGGCTGCTGGAGGAGGTGGGCAAGGCAGGCCCTGGAAGGATGTCAGAGGCAGGCTGGGGAGGGGCTCCTGGCCCACCTCCTCTCCTCTTCCCAGCCCCCTTGGTGCCATGCTGGCAGAGACTCAGCAGGGAAAGGGAGGCCCAGAGAGGTGGGGGAATTGGCAGGCTCTCCCCCCCTTTCAAGGGAGGCAGGTGACCCTGGCCTGCCAATGTCCCCCCCCTCCAGCCCAGGACCTCCCATTCCCCCCATTGCATGGCACCAGGGGGAGCTGGGAAGGGAAGAGGAGGGGCCTTGGCAAGGAGTCCCTCCCCAGCCAGCCTCTAACATCCTCCCAAGTGCCTTCCTCTCCCCACCTCCACTCAGCCCCCAGCAGCCCTCCTGGGGCAGAGGGGGGGAGGAGGAAGATGGCCCTGGGAAGATGGCAGGGGCCACCCCAACCCTGCAGACCTGGAGGGGGGGCACCCAGGGCCTGCCCCTCCCTCCCTCAGTCCCCCTTGAGGCCAAAGATGGGGGGAGCCAAGAGGAGGGAGGGAAAGGCAGGGGCTGGGAAGATGGGGGCTGCAGGCAGGCCAGCTATTGGGGGGCTCTTGCCAACCCACTCTGGCTCTCCAAGGCCTGCCTGCCCCCCCATCTTCCCAGCACCTGTGCCCTCCACTTACCTGTCCTTACCTGTCCTCTTTGCCATCTGGTGGTTCCCACAACTGGAACTAACACTATTATTTCATACTTACCCCTTTGCTGGCTGGTTAGGCCAGGATTTCATCTAATAAACTGGGCTTTGTTTACCCACCAATACTTCAATGTTTCCCACCCACCCAAAAAAGGAATTGTAAGTTCTGAAGGACGCACCCCGATACCCCACCTGTTTTACAAATGGAGTGAATTCTCTTGTTTTTTATTGTTATTTCAACTGCTTCCCTTCAAGTGGATGGGATGTTTTTAACAAGCAGCGAAGGTGCCAACTGATCTATCTTGGGTTCAGAGAAAATGCACCAGGGGAGGGAAAAAACCCAGACACAGCAGGGGTGTCTTCAAAATTCGGCCCCTGCATTGTCCCCAAACTATGCAAACACACACACACATACACACAAGCGTTGGTTGAAAGCTGGCAAGGGCTCCAAGTGGTTGTCTGGGTGTGGAAATGTGCAATTGTGTATCTCACCCAGGCTGCCCTGCCTTAAAATAAAAGAAAACACTGCATCTTTTGGGCACAAAAGCCAATTAAACGGAGCATACCTGTGTATTGTATGCACACATACATACACACAGAGTATATTGTATGCACACATACATACACACAAAGAGGAGAATATAGCTCAGGGTTGAACTTGGGTTTTCTGGCAGACGTTTCATCACCCAGCTTGGTAACGTCATCAGTGCCCTGATCATCCCATCCTCACTGCACTGATGATGTTACCTAATTGGGTAATGAGACGTCTGCAAGAAAACCAAGCTCAGAGAGCACCAAGGACCCCTCACTCACACACACACACAGAGAGAGACTTCCAGAAGGGAAGCAATGGGTTACCCCCATTCCCCCAAGCACAATATCCTTCCTTTCTCCTTCCCAACAATTCCCAGGCAGCCAACCTGCTGCTGATGGGCCTCCCTGCAGCCTCTAAGCTGCAACAGCACTTAAAAAGGCTTCTATGCCGCTTCGCAGGGCTTTTACAGGCCTCTCTAAGCCGTTTGCAGAGTCAGCAACGCATTGCACCCCCCAAACAATCCGGGTCCTCGTTTTACCGACCTCGGAAGGACGTGAGTCCAAGTCAACCAAATGCCCAGAAAGGCCAGGATGGAAACAACAAACGAGCGAGCAAACCAACCAACGATGCCCAACAAAGAGAGAGACGCAGAAAGTCAAAGGAGAGAAAAAAAGGGAAGAAGGGCAGGCTGTGCTCTACCATTCAAGTAATAATAATAAAAATTTAAAAAAGGATAAGGAGTTTGGACACTGGATCACTTTGTCGGTCTCAAAAGCTGCTAGCAATGCATAGACCTCCCCCCACAAGGAAAGAACACTCTATAGGTTCCAGCCAGGGAGGTGTTTCCCCCCCCCCTGCAAAAAAGGAAGAGGGAGGGGGGATTCCCTCCATGGCCGGTTTGCAGAGCCCTTTCTCCTTCTCCAGGTGTGTCTTACCTCCAAGGTTCTTTGGAGCCTCCCTAATAAATAAATAAATAAAACCCCCACCCCGCCGAATCTTTATTTCCTCCCCCAATACGAATATTTTAGCAGATTTCCCTGCAGTCTCTTTGGGGAGAGAACTTCCTTCTCCAGTGAGATGTCCAACGGTGGAGAATCCAGGCGTCACGAAGGGGGCTTGGGGGCATCGCCCAGAGGCTCCAAGGGAGAGAGAGAGAGAGGTCCCATTTTCCTGCTTGGGGGAGACCCGGCTGGGGGGAAGCTTCCCTCCGTAGGGGGACGAGGCTATGCTTCCGGTGGAGGGTTGGGCGAAGCTCAGCGGGAGGAAGGTTGCAGTCGGCAGGTTGTCACTGGGGAAGCCGCCGGGAAACTGGGCATACGCAACACCCGGCCCACCTCTTGGCTACCTGGAGGAAAAACAGCAAGGAAAGCAAATGAAGCACCTGGGAGGATTCGGGCACAGGGCCGAGAGCCGGGGATTTGGGAACCCGAGAGCCAAACCAAGCGGAGGGTGCAAACCATTTCAGACAGAAAAGCTGAAATGCAACCTTTCTTCCAGAGCACAGAGGAGTTAACAGCCCTGGCACTAAGGAGGAGCCCGCGTGGTACGTGCCACGGGCTTTAAAGCCTTACGCGTGCCCTCTGCAGGACGGGAAGCTTGATGGGAGGAAGAGGGAGGAGCAAACCTTAAGGGACTCAACCTCCAAGTGGAGAATGAGGGAAGGTATCGATAGGACGTCGATAGAGCTGAAGAAGCTTCTTGGATGGGAAGCGAAACGTCTTCAAAGAAACCCCAGGAAAGTCCAGTTCTCTCTTGGAAAAGCAACTCTGGGATATTGATAAGAATATTTGTAGCTCAGGGGTCCTTGGGGCTCTCCAAGCTGGGTGGTTTCCTTGTAGACGTTTCAAAACCAAGCTAAGTAACATCATCAGTGTTGGAAGGAAATGGGGTTTGTGGAGAGGGGGAGGAGGGGAGAGGGAAGACTGTGGAGTTATTGGTGCCTTCTTGGGTCTTATACCTGGACAGGTGAAGGGGCCCTGGGAACTGCCACCCTTCAACGCTTGGAGGTGAAGGGGGGGCTTCCAGGTCACGTCCTACTGCCTGCACCTCAAACGGTGCATTTTCTGGCCCTCTCTAAATGGTTGCAAATCTCACACAGAGCAATAGACATTCTTTACCAATACAAAAAGAAAAAAACTCTTGCTCTCCAGCCCATCCAATTCCCTCTCCATCATACACACTTGTTTTATTATGTTAAAACGATAAGGGCAGCATTATGACTTTCCCCCCAAGCCTGGGTCTTTAGAGGGATCTCATAAAAAGGTTCTTTGGGCAATGGTTCCCTGCAGAACAATTTGTGCTGGAAATAACCCCAATTCAGAGAAAGGAGGGAGAACCAGTGCAATCCTGTGAGAGATCTACAGGATCTAAAACAGGCCGAGAAGGGAATCTCTGTCTGGTTTTGTTGAGGGGTGGAGAGGGACACGCAAAGGGACGGAGTGAGGGGGGAAGCGGGAAGAAATTTGGAAGCCAGAGCATTTAAAAAGAGAATTAATGAGGTCAAAAACAACCAGGAAGCCCCTTTTTTGGACATGCAGAGATTGGCTCAAGGCACCTGCCCAGGTGGGTTTTAACAGCACACAAGGAAAAATTGGGATTGTGGGGCGCTAAGATTTGGGGGGGGTGGCACCCTCAGAAATTCAGTCTTAAGACACAAAGGGAGGCCCTTCCAAGGTTTAAAGCCAAATGGTTTATCACCTGGGCAGCAAACCCAGATTGGATCCATGCATTCCACAAAGCCAGGATGAAACCATGAATTAGTTTTCAGCCAGCCTGCTAAGGCCACAGTGGAGGCAATTTATGGCAGAATAGGATAGGATAGAATATAGAGAGTAGAATGGAATAGAACAGAATATAGAATAGATGAAGAATAGAATGGGGTGGGGTGGGGTAGGAGTAGAGTAGAAGTATAGAGTAGAGTAGAAGTAAATTAGAATTAAGAGTAGAATTAGAGTAGAGAAGAGTAGGAATAGAACACAGAACACCAAGAAGAATAGAGTAGAATAATAGGATAGGATGGAGTAAGGGCACTTAATGCCCTCGCCATGAAAAACTTCCATTTCTTGCCTTTCTTCGATGACCCAAGGACGTCAATCATGGTTTCCTCCCTTGTGGGTCCCCCCCCCCCCTTTTCTCTGAATTTTTGTTTATTTCCTTCCACCACCACCCTTTTTTAAAAGGCTGCAACGTGCATGCAAGCGGTTCACCTTACCTCGATTTGGCCCCGAAGTACTGGAAGAATATTAATCCAGTAGCGAGTTCTGGCCGAGTTCGTTGCAGCTTTGCACCCGCCCCAAAAAATAAAATGGCAATTTCGACTTGATAGTCGCACCTGCAAAAGAAAAGAAATTCATGCCCAGGGGTGGCAGAAACGGCTCTGGCTCCAGCAAAAGAAGGATTGCTTTGCAAATGTGGAGGCTCGCCTCTAAAAATGCCTTTTTCTCCCTTTTTAGGCTTTGAAAGTGGATTATTAATGGAACCAGGCAACCTCCCAGCTGCTGCCTTTCCTCCTAATAGGACTTTTTTCGACGCTCTAGGCTCCTGGAGATAAAGGCCCCTTGCAGGGAGGTGTCTATCCGATTGCCTGCCCCGCTCGAAGACACCAGCTGGACCGCTTTCAAACATGATATTTCTCTCTCGTGTGCTGATGATTTCCCTTCCCCTCCTCCCCAGGCCCGGCAATTGGATAGTTTCCCTGCCCCAACCCGTTGCCCCTTGCAGGCAGTCAATCGGTCGCCTAAATTCGGTTCTATTGGAAAAGATAGGGCGATTGCAAGGGGGCCTAAAGGGGGAGACGTCGCGCCTTGATTGTAAACCGCTTTTTAAAGGGACAGACGGAGCTTTGGTCGAAGGGACTCGGGGAAAATATCTTACTCTGAGTCCCCCATCACTTTACGGGGGAAAACGGGTTGAAAATAGAGCTCAAATTACATGAAAACCCCGGTTTTCAAAGTCTATGGGAAATTGCATTAACAATAATAGCCCGCCATCTCGTGGCCATTTTGCGTTATGGCAAGTGGAGCACAGAAATTGCCCAGCAATAAGAGTCTGCCACCTGGTGGAGGTTTTTCGTTATGGCAGGTGCAGAGGAGGAATCACAAAAGTTAATATAAATAAAAATAATCAGGTTGCAGACCTGGCGAAATCCGACGTGGGGTCTTACTCTGAGCCCTCCATCATTCTAGAGGAGAAAACGGGGTGAAAATAGACCTCAAATTACATGAAAACCCCGGTTTTCAAAGTCTATGGGAAATTGCATTAAGAATAATAGCCCGCCATCTCGTGGCCATTTTGCGTTATGGCAGGTGGAGCACAGAAATTGCCTAGCAATAAGAGTCTGCCACCTGGTGGAGGTTTTTCGTTATGGCAGGTGCAGAGGAGGAATCACAAAAGTTAATATAAATAAAAATAATCAGGTTGCAGACCTGGCGAAATCCGACGTGGGGTCTTACTCTGAGCCCCCCATCATTCTAGAGGGGAAAACGGGATGAAAATAGACCTCAAATTACATGAAAACCGCTGTTTTCAAAGTCTATGGGAAATTGCATTAAGAATAATAGCCCGCCATCTCGTGGCCATTTTGCGTTATGGCAGGTGGAGCACAGAAATTGCCCAGCAATAAGAGTCTGCCACCTGGTGGAGGTTTTCGTTATGGCAGGTGCAGAGAAGGAATCACGGAAGCTAATATAAATAAAAATAATCAGGTTACAGATCAGGCGAAATCCGACGAGGGATTTTACTGAGCCCCCCATCACTCTAGAGGAGAAAACGGGGTGAAAATAGACCTCAAATTACATGAAGACCGCGGTTTTCAAAAGTCTATGGGAAATTGCATTAAGAATAATAGCCCGCCATCTCGTGGCCATTTTGCGTTATGGCAGGTGCAGCACAGAAATTGCCCAGCAATAAGAGTCTGCCACCTGGTGGAGGTTTTTCGTTATGGCAGGTGCAGAGAAGGAATCACGGAAGCTAATATAAATAAAAATAATCAGGTTACAGATCAGGCGAAATCCGACGAGGGATTTTACTGAGCCCTCCATCACTCTAGAGGAGAAAACGGCGTGAAAATAGACCTCAAATTACATGAAAACCGCGGTTTTCAAAAGTCTATGGGAAATTGCATTAAGAATAATAGCCCGCCATCTCGTGGCCATTTTGCGTTATGGCAGGTGGAGCACAGAAATTGCCCAGCAATAAGAGTCTGCCACCTGGTGGAGGTTTTTCGTTATGGCAGGTGCAGAGAAGGAATCACAAAAGTTAATATAAATAAAAATAATCAGGTTGCAGACCTGGCGAAATCCGACGTGGGTTCTTACTCTGAGTCCTCCATCATTCTAGAGGGGAAAACGGCGTGAAAATAGACCTCAAATTACATGAAAACCCCGGTTTTCAAAGTCTATGGGAAATTGCATTAAGAATAATAGCCCGCCATCTCGTGGCCATTTTGCGTTATGGCAGGTGCAGCACAGAAATTGCCCAGCAATAAGAGTCTGCCACCTGGTGGAGGTTTTTCGTTATGGCAGGTGCAGAGAAGGAATCACGGAAGCTAATATAAATAAAAATAATCAGGTTACAGATCAGGCGAAATCCGACGAGGGATTTTACTGAGCCCTCCATCACTCTAGAGGAGAAAACGGCGTGAAAATAGACCTCAAATTACATGAAAACCGCGGTTTTCAAAAGTCTATGGGAAATTGCATTAAGAATAATAGCCCGCCATCTCGTGGCCATTTTGCGTTATGGCAGGTGGAGCACAGAAATTGCCCAGCAATAAGAGTCTGCCACCTGGTGGAGGTTTTTCGTTATGGCAGGTGCAGAGAAGGAATCACGGAAGCTAATATAAATAAAAATAATCAGGTTACAGATCAGGCGAATTCCGACGAGGGATTTTACTGAGCCCCCCATCACTCTAGAGGAGAAAACGGGGTGAAAATAGACCTCAAATTACATGAAAACCGCGGTTTTCAAAAGTCTATGGGAAATTGCATTAAGAATAATAGCCCGCCATCTCGTGGCCATTTTGCGTTATGGCAGGTGGAGCACAGAAATTGCCTAGCAATAAGAGTCTGCCACCTGGTGGAGATTTTTCGTTATGGCAGGTGCAGAGGAGGAATCACAAAAGTTAATATAAATAAAAATAATCAGGTTGCAGACCTGGCGAAATCCGACGTGGGGTCTTACTCTGAGCCCCCCATCATTCTAGAGGGGAAAACGGGATGAAAATAGACCTCAAATTACATGAAAACCGCTGTTTTCAAAGTCTATGGGAAATTGCATTAAGAATAATAGCCCGCCATCTCGTGGCCATTTTGCGTTATGGCAGGTGGAGCACAGAAATTGCCCAGCAATAAGCGTCTGCCACCTGGTGGAGGTTTTTCGTTATGGCAGGTGCAGAGGAAGAATCACAAAAGGTAATATAAATAAAAATAATCAGGTTGCAGACCTGGCGAAATCCGACGTGGGGTCTTACTCTGAGTCCTCCATCATTCTAGAGGGGAAAACGGCGTGAAAATAGACCTCAAATTACATGAAAACCCCGGTTTTCAAAGTCTATGGGAAATTGCATTAAGAATAATAGCCCGCCATCTCGTGGCCATTTTGCGTTATGGCAGGTGGAGCACAGAAATTGCCCAGCAATAAGAGTCTGCCACCTGGTGGAGGTTTTTCGTTATGGCAGGTGCAGAGAAGGAATCACGGAAGCTAATATAAATAAAAATAATCAGGTTACAGATCAGGCGAAATCCGACGAGGGATTTTACTGAGCCCCCCATCACTCTAGAGGAGAAAACGGGGTGAAAATAGACCTCAAATTACATGAAAACCGCGGTTTTCAAAAGTCTATGGGAAATTGCATTAAGAATAATAGCCCGCCATCTCGTGGCCATTTTGCGTTATGGCAGGTGGAGCACAGAAATTGCCCAGCAATAAGCGTCTGCCACCTGGTGGAGGTTTTTCGTTATGGCAGGTGCAGAGGAGGAATCACAAAAGGTAATATAAATAAAAATAATCAGGTTGCAGACCTGGCGAAATCCGACGTGGGGTCTTACTCTGAGTCCTCCATCATTCTAGAGGGGAAAACGGCGTGAAAATAGACCTCAAATTACATGAAAACCCCGGTTTTCAAAGTCTATGGGAAATTGCATTAAGAATAATAGCCCGCCATCTCGTGGCCATTTTGCGTTATGGCAGGTGGAGCACAGAAATTGCCCAGCAATAAGAGTCTGCCACCTGGTGGAGGTTTTTCGTTATGGCAGGTGCAGAGAAGGAATCACGGAAGCTAATATAAATAAAAATAATCAGGTTACAGATCAGGCGAAATCCGACGAGGGATTTTACTGAGCCCCCCATCACTCTAGAGGAGAAAACTGGGTGAAAATAGACCTCAAATTATATGAAAACCGCGGTTTTCAAAAGTCTATGGGAAATTGCATTAAGAATAATAGCCCGCCATCTCGTGGCCATTTTGCGTTATGGCAGGTGCAGCACAGAAATTGCCCAGCAATAAGAGTCTGCCACCTGGTGGAGGTTTTTCGTTATGGCAGGTGCAGAGAAGGAATCACAAAAGTTAATATAAATAAAAATAATCAGGTTGCAGACCTGGCGAAATCCGACGTGGGGTCTTACTCTGAGTCCTCCATCATTCTAGAGGGGAAAACGGCGTGAAAATAGACCTCAAATTACATGAAAACCCCGGTTTTCAAAGTCTATGGGAAATTGCATTAAGAATAATAGCCCGCCATCTCGTGGCCATTTTTGCGTTATGGCAGGTGGAGCAAAGAAATTGCCTAGCAATTAGAGTCTGACACCTGGTGGAGGTTTTTCGTTATGGCAGGTGCAGAGAAGGAATCACAAAAGGTAATATAAATAAAAATAATCAGGTTGCAGATCAGGCGAAATCCGACGAGGGATTTTACTGAGCCCCCCATCACTCTAGAGGAGAAAACGGCGTGAAAATAGACCTCAAATTACATGAAAACCGCGGTTTTCAAAGTCTATGGGAAATTGCATTAAGAATAATAGCCCGCCATCTCGTGGCCATTTTGCGTTATGGCAGGTGGAGCACAGAAATTGCCCAGCAATAAGAGTCTGCCACCTGGTGGAGGTTTTTCGTTATGGCAGGTGCAGAGAAGGAATCACAAAAGTTGATATAAATAAAAATAATCAGGTTGCAGATCAGGCGAAATCCGACGAGGGATCTTACTGAGCCCCCCATCACTCTAGAGGAGAAAACGGGGTGAAAATAGACCTCAAATTACATGAAAACCGCGGTTTTCAAAGTCTATGGGAAATTGCATTAAGAATAATAGCCCGCCATCTCGTGGCCATTTTGCGTTATGGCAGGTGGAGCACAGAAATTGCCCAGCAATAAGAGTCTGCCACCTGATGGAGGTTTTTCGTTATGGCAGGTGCAGAGAAGGAATCACAAAAGTTAATATAAATAAAAATAATCAGGTTGCAGACCTGGCGAAATCCGACGCGGGGTCTTACTCTGAGTCCTCCATCATTCTAGAGGGGAAAACGGGGTGAAAATAGACCTCAAATTACATGAAAACCCCGGTTTTCAAAGTCTATGGGAAATTGCATTAAGAATAATAGCCCGCCATCTCGTGGCCATTTTGCGTTATGGCAGGTGGAGCACAGAAATTGCCCAGCAATAAGAGTCTGCCACCTGGTGGAGGTTTTTCGTTATGGCAGGTGCAGAGAAGGAATCACAAAAGCTAATATAAATAAAAATAATCAGGTTGCAGACCTGGCGAAATTCGACGTGGGGTCTTACTCTGAGTCCTCCATCATTCTAGAGGGGAAAACGGGGTGAAAATAGACCTCAAATTACATGAAAATCGCGGTTTTCAAATGGGAAATTGCATTAACAATAATAGCCTGCCATCTCGTGACCATTTTGCCAATAAGCAAATAACAGACTACAGTTACATAAATAAGCAGTTCCTAAATTAACCATTTAAAGGTGTTTGTATATTATGTATGCCTTGGGATGGCAGACCATTCCCAATGTTTAAGTCTGCAGTTCCCAAATGCATCACCGGAGGGCAGGTTTTTAGTGTGCATAATATATATGCTGCATTACTAAAATTAGCCACTGGAGGGCAGACCTTTCTCACCTATCATCTTTCTAATCTATCATCTTTATTATGTATATCTATCTATTTATATTTTACCTATCTTTATTATGTATCTATTATATCAATCTATGGTTATCTATCTATCTATCTATCTACCTACCTACCTACCTGCCGGTCTGTCTATCTGTCTATCTATCTGCGAAATGCCCCTCACGCATCGTCGCAAAGTCTCCAAAACCGTAAAGCCTACAAACTTGATATTTGGCCCTCCCGAAGGACATCCGGCCGTCCCGGACTCCTCATTGCTCTGCTGACCCAGATTTTGCTGCCCTCCCCTCCCTTCCCTAAAAAAAAAAACACCTGGTGGTGCCTTTTCAACCCCCCGCAAGGAAAGGGTGCCTGGTGAAAGTCCCTGTCTCGGCCTCCCCTTTCTTGACTCCCTTTCCCCTTTTTGTCATTTCTCCAATCCCCCCCCATTTTCAGGAAAGGTTGGAAAAGCCAATTCCCCCCCCCCGTGTCCGCCTTTCTACTCTTCCCTTTGAAGCGGCCCCTCTATGTGGCGGCCACGTTATGGCCCCCCCCCCGTCCCTCCGCCAGGAGGCTGCGGTGGAAAAGAAGGGAGACGGTATATGCTGCGGGATCAAAGTCTATTTAAGTGGCATTTTTCAACCTCAGCAGCTTTGAATTCTTCAAGTCCAAGGATTTGTCACCCAGAATCCTTTCTCCCTCCTTCCTTCCATCCCTCCCTTTTCCTTCCTTTCCTTTCTTCCATCTCTCCCTTCCTTTTTGTTCCTTCCTTCCCTCCCTTTTTCTCCCTTAGCTTCCTTTCTTACTTCCCTCCCTTCCGTCCTTCCATCCTTCTCTTCCTTTTCCTTCCCTTCCTTCCCTCCCTCTTCTTTTTCCTTCCTTCCTTCCATCCATCCTTCTCTTTTTTTCATTTCCTTCCTTCCATCCCCTCCTTTCCCTTCCTTTCCTTCCTTCCCCCCTCCCTTGAATAGAATAGAGTACAAAATAGAATAATCTTCATTCTAGAATAGAGAAAAATGCAAAATTAGAATAATGGAATGAAGAATTAGAATAGGTAGAATGAAGAATGCATCAAGTCCTCCTTTCTTGTCTCCTTCCTTCTTCCTCCCTTCATTTCTTCCTCCCTTCTTCCTTTTCCCTCCTCTTCCTCTCTGCAAACCCCACACCCTTCTGGCACTGATGACGTTCCCTAGTTGGGCCATGAAACGTCTGCAAGGAAGCAGCCAAGCTCAAAGACCACCGAGAATCAGAGTATGGTGGGGTTTTTTTTTTGGTCAAGTGACATACAAGTGGAACCCCAAGAAGCAGGTCTCCATTCTACAATGCTTCGTTTAGTGACCAAAATTAACAGCTCAAACACCCGGCTCTTCCCGATTTTAGTCTGATTCCCACCCACCCCTCAAAAAAAAAAAACTTTTGCAAAAGTTTGCAAAACTTTTTGGCTTTTTAAAAAGGTGCTCCGTTGCCATCTCCCAGTTAAGGCAGGCTAGCCATTCGCCCTGGTGCTGAATAGTAAAATGCTAAAAATATGTGGTTAGGTTTTTTTGGTTTTCAGATATAAAATTGTGGGTGAGTCAGGGGTGAGTCTTCCTCGGTGCCCCCATTTCCTTCCAAAGTAAAAATACCGGAATTTCACAGCCGGATGAATAGACTATACAATCACAGGCTGTTGTGACCGAGTCATCCCGGCTTCCTCCTACTCAGCTGGAAGGAGGTAGGATTCGGTTAAGGGTCAGGGACTAATCAGAATAGAAGCTGGAAGGGGCCTTGGAGGTCTTCTAGTCCAACCCGACCCCATCCCCGCCCACCATTTTTGACAAATGGCAGTCCAGCCTCTTGTAAGTAGTCCTACGAAACCAGATCCTGTGTCCCGATTCCAGCGTTTTGTGTATTTCGGCCCAGCGAACGGACACAACAACCCACATAAAATTGGAGTAAGGAGGCCCGCGTAATAATTTCTCAGCACGCCGTTTTCATAATGCAGGTGACTTGAAAACAGGTTCTCTCGAAGGAGGCTGAGCAGGTGGTTTTGCAGAGCAAAATCTATTCCAAAGTGGGTTTACAAAGTGTGTGTGTGCGCGCACGCACGTCGGAAAGACCAAAATTGTCCTTTGGGCAAAGAGGATGTTAAAAAAAACAACTCTTCAAAAAATCCCCCGCTGTATTTTAAAGCCAAGTCAGATTTGCTTTCACAACCGTAGGATAAAAAGGTCCTAAAAGTGCATAAAAACTGCGCACGCACACAAAATTGGTATGGTTGTTAAGCCAAGGAGTTCACAAGTCCCAAAACAGACAGCTGCCTTCTTTAGCAGCTTCAAATCCAGCCTACAACTTCTGGTGTAGCCGCGGTGTGGCAGACTGCCCAATGTTGATAGGCACCTCGTACGACGGGATCAACCAATGTGGAGTGCGTATAAAGACACACACCCTAAAACACACACCGAGTGTCAATTCGATGTGGCAACTCAATTTGGCTCCCAGTCTTTAAAAAGATCAAGAGGAGGCTGGGAGTAGAAGAGGGAGGGAACCCCGGACAGCCAATAAATATAGGAGCTGCACCTTTACCATAAATAAGTATGTCATAACTTTATTAAATCCAAGACGTGACAATATATTCATATATATATATATCCAAAATACAACTGAATGCAATCCCCACGACACTGTACACCCCTTACATAAGTTTTTCAGTGCATTGTTTCTGTGATAAAACCTTCATTTCGTTGGGATTAGAACAACGGTCGGCTTTCCTAAAAATGTCAGGAAAGAAAGAAAAACGAAAGAGAAAATGTTTCCCCATTTTAGCAGTTGAGGAAGTGTAAACAACGGAGGTTTGTGTTAATCCAAAAAAAAACCAAAACAGAACAAAACACAGATGGACCGTTTTGGCCTTCTGGTTATTTATGCAGTGTGTATGTTAAGTGTGAGAAGGTGAAAACAACTCGCCCATGGAATGAGACCCTGCGTGGATCAGAAATTATTCCAAAGTGGGACTCCGTTCCCAAGAATTGGTGTCCCACAATCAAGACCAGCACTTAGCTACACAATTGGTCCCCTTTTCAAAATGGTGTGGCCGCGTCGGAATGCATTTTTTGTTTTTACTTGTTGTGTGGACACTCACAGTTCTCTCCAGCTGCGGAAATGCAGAACTAGAGCAGGGGTCCCCCAACTGGACCGTGGTGGCCCATTGGCAACTGGGCCGTACCAGTGGTGAGCGACTTCTACACGGGCGTGTAGCTTTACTTGCGTGGGAGTGGCGGGCGCTCGCGCACGAAACTTCACTTGCGTGAACGGCAGGCGCGAAGGTCCTTGGTGCGACCTCAAATGGAGACGCGAAACCGTCTCCTCTCCCCGCCCCTCCGCGGGGCCTTGGACCACCACCAATCTAGCAAGGTTGGGGACCGCTGATCTAGAGAAATCAAATAAATCTTTCTTGGACCTCAAAAATGTAGGCGGCTGCGCAGCCCACGGACCGGGACCAAAGAAGGGACAGGGAAGTGGGTGGCCAACTCTCTCGTGTTTTTCCCACCCTCCCCAGAGGGAACAGAGAAGAGAGAACATCCCGGGACAGAAATAATTTAAAAGGCTACCTACCCTCCCCCCCCAAAGTGGAAAAACATCTATTAATACCGGCAAAAAAAAGAAAATACTGAACTTTCTTTCTTCAGCTAAAACCATCGGTCTCCTTAGCAAGACTACAAGTCGGTCATTCTAACTTAGGTGAGTTTCTACATATAGGTATATATTATTCTAGAATGGAGGGGGCGCGCAGTCCATTACCAGGCCGTGTCCTGTTCACAACTGAGCGGATACGCATAACACCGTCTGTGCAAGTGGCCGATGTGCGTGCCCGCCGGTCGCACCAAAGGAGCTGCGCTAACGGAGACAATTCCACCCACCCCACCCCGGTCCGTAAAACCGTAAAGGCCGGAGACCGCAGTTCCAGAACATTCAATAACTGGCCAACCTCAGTTGTGTAGGACTTGTTCCCCTTCCAAATCCTCTCCTGTCTGAGGGTGTCGGCAGTTTGAGCCGTGGCTATTATTGCCGTCTGTCCAGGAAGCTCCAGAACTGACGTGTCTCCGCCTCCCCTTTTACGTCCAGGGGCAGCTAAGTCTCTACACAGGGTCTGTGGAAGGAGGAGTTGCCGTTGTCGGATTCCAACTCTTTTTCGGCGTTCGCTGAATCCCTAGGGAGAAACCATGCACGCCAAGTGTTTGCGCTTGACTAGTCCTGCCAAGTCAGCCTTGACCAACGTGGCGGTTTCGTGGCCGTCCGGCCGGCGTCCCTCCTCCGGCCTCAAGCTACCCTCTTCGGCCTCCTGGAAGAACATCTCGTACTTGTCCAAATAAGGGGGTCTCTCCGGCAAGAGGTAATAGTGAGTGGAGCTGATCTTTTTGCCGTTTTCGATGATGGGCAGGATACAGGGCACCTTGTGGGCCGAACCTTCGCTGTGGTGCCTCTGGAGAGCTTTGCTGCTGACGTACTTCGGATCCGGGGCAAAACTCTGCGTCGGGGGCATGACCCCGTGGAGATACGCCGGCAACATTTTGGGACTCGGCGTCCGGGAATGGCTCCAGGGTAGAGGCTCCCGCGGAGGCACCTTGGGAGGTTTGTCCTCGTCGCTATACGCGCCGGAGGTCACTTCGGCTGACCACCTCCGATAGTCGGGTTTGAGGGGCCGGGGGGGCAGAGGGACCCTGGGGGGAACCTCGGGCTTGTCGTCATCGGAGCTGGGAGAGGAGCGACAGAGGTGGGTGGAGACCCTGATGGACGGTTTGTGGAAGGACCCAGCAGGACCGGAATGAGAGCGGCGCAACCGGCGATGAGGTTGTTGTGGAGGGGGAGGACAGGCGTTCTCCGGGCAGCCCGTCTGTTGCGGCTTCACCTCCGCCGGAGCGTCGAAGTAGGCGTAGTTGATCTGGCCGCAGCCCCTGAAACTTCGCCGACCCTGGGCCGACAGCTTAAACCCCGGACTCGCGCAGCTCTCCAGCAAAAACTCGGTGTCCGAAGTGGTCAGGAACTCCACTTCTCGGTCCACTTCGTCGTGCAGGAAGTTTTCGGCAACGGGCAGAGGAGGCAGCGGACGGGCGCTTCGCTCCGCCGAAGACAGGGGAAGAGAGAGGAGCGGGCCGCTCTTCCCCGGGATTGGAGAAGGCGTCTCCTCGGCGTTCCGGCTCATGGTCAGAGAAAGTCCACCGAAGCCGGAAACGAGGCGGTCTTCGGAGGCGGAAGGAGGAGGGGAATGAAGGAGAGAAGGGCTGGCTCTGAAGAGGAAGCTCGGACCGCCGTCTGGATCGGGACAGGAGACCTGGCCTAGGAGGAAAGGGGATATCTTGGGATCAATAATAGAGTTTTGGGTGATTGGAAACACCAAGGACACCACGGGAAACTTCTGTGTAGAGTTTGTCAGGGTTCCGATGGACGCCCTCATCATATTATGAGTCTCGAGCTAACAGGTTGACAAGAGTTCCCCAATTTTTTTGGCTTTGCGGACCAGCTGGTTGGGTGGCGGGGGAAGGAAGGGGAGGAACCATCCCCTCTCCTCCTGCACTCACCCCCCCCCCACCGGGACCCAGGGGTGGGATTCCAATTTCTTAACAACTGGTTCTGTAGGAATGGCCTAATTTGTGTGTGTGTGGGGGGTGTCTTGGTGGTCCTGTGACTGGTTGGGCGTGGCTTGTATGTAAATATTGTAAATATTTATATAAATATTGAATTTTTTATTACAAAGAAAGAACAACTTTTACCCAAAACCAGGCAAAAGCAGGCAGGCAGATCTGAGTTGCTTGCAGAATCATCGATTCCCTCACAGATCGACCTTTCTGCACTCTGCTGCCTGAGTCTGTCCCATAAAATTTGCCGGCGCAACGCAGGCGAGTTGAAGGGCACGCAGGCGAGATACGGGAGTGACCGGGGAGGGGCAGGGGAGGGGCAGGCGGGGACTGGCAATTTGCCAGTTCTCCAAACGGCACCGAATGGCAACAACCGGTTCTGTAGAACTGGTCCAAACTGGTCCAATCCCACCCCTGCCGGGACCCTTGCGCTACAGGGCGGGCTAAGAGAAGAAGAACGCCGAGCCTTCCGCGTGGCGGAGACCCCGAAAACAGGGATCGAATGAGAAATGGAACAACTTTTTTTGGGGGGGGGGGGTGTTACCTACCGACGGAGGCCAGAGGATGCGGTCCTGGGTTCAAGTTGCAAGCCATTGCTACCGAGTCCACATGGAAGAAAGGGCTGGGGTTGTAAGAGAAAAGGAGGTGGGGGTTAAAAAAAAAAACCACCATCCATAAAGGAAACGGAGACGCCGGTGTGTCTAAGACCCCCTCCGCAGCCCCTCGCTGTCCCAACACTCACTTGGCAAGCTGGCCGTTGTGGCGACGGCAACAGGCCTCCAGGCGTCCATTACGGAGAAAGCCCGGGTTCAAGGAGAGGTTGAGCTCCTGGGCCGCGATGCCCGTGGTGGACATGGCTCGGCTGGGCTTTTCAGAAGGAGGGGTCCATGGTCCTCAGCCAGCGCCTTCCCTCCCTGGGAAAGGAGGAAGAGGGAAGGGTAAGAAGGACGGCAGAGGTCGAAGGATGAGGGCTCCTATTGCCAGGCCTGGGGAGCAGCTCCTTTGGAAGGAGCCAGGACCGTTGTCAATCAATATCCATCCATCAATCAGAATAGAGCTAGCTGTCTTTCTCTCCTTCCTTTTCCTTCCTCCCTCTTTCTTTCTCTCTTTCCTTTCATTCTTTTTTCTTTCTCTTTTTTTCTCTGGCTTTCTCTCTTCCTTTTCTTTCTTTCTTTCTCTTTCCTTTCCTTCTCTTTCTTCCTCTCTTTCTCCCCTCCTTTTCATTTGCTTTCTTTCTTTTTCTTTCCTCCTTCCTTCCTTTTTTCTCTCTTTCTGTTTCCTTTCTTTTTCTCTCTTTCTTTCTTTCTCTTTCCTTTCCTTCTTTCTTTCTCTCTTTCTCCCTTCCTTTTCATTTGCTTTCTTTCTTTTTCCTTCTTTCCTTTCTTTCTTTCTTTTTCCTTCTTTCCTCCTTTCCTTCCTTCCTTCCTTTTTTCTTTCCTTTCTCTTTCTTTCTCTCTCTCTCTTTCTTTCTCTTTCCTTTCTTTCCCTCCCTTCCTTTTATTCTTTCCTTTCTTTTTTCTTTCTTTCTTTTTTGTTCTCTTTTTTTCCGACTTTCTCTTCCTTTTCTTTCTCCCTTCCTTTTCATTTGCTTTCTTTCTTTTTCCTCCTTTCTTTCTTTCTTTTTCTTTCTTTCTTTTTTTCTTTCCTTCCTTCCTTCCTTCCTTTTTTTCTTTCTCTTTCCTTTCTCTCTCTTTTGCTCGCTTTCCTTTCCTGCCCCTAAAAAGCAAAGAGCCCGTGGGCCCCGCCCTACGTCCTCCCCGCCCCCCCGGCCTCAGTTTCTCAAAAGGGAACCTGGATTTCCCTCCCCGGGCCGGGCCGTGTGGGAGAAAGCCGGGCTAGGCAAGGAAATGGGCTGCAGCGCCCTTCCTGCCTGCAGAGAACACCCCCTGCGCCTAATGACAACCTTCCAGAGGGGTGTTATTAGTGAAAGGAAGCCCTTCCCGTGATGAAGGGAAGGGAGGGGACGGATGCCCAGGACAGAGGCTGAATCACCCAGCTTGAGGGAGGACTGGAGAGAAGGGGGGGGGGCACGGGAGGCCCAGGGAGGGGAGCACCCCCCCCCCCTTGAAGGCAGGAGGAGAAGCAGCAGCCACGGAGGGAAGCCAACCAAGGAGCAGAAGCCGCCTAGAACGGAGGTGCAATTTCCTGGGCAGGGAGAAGAACCAGCGGAACGACTTGCCACCAGGAGCTGTGGGTGGCTCCGTCACGGGAGGCTTTTCAGAAGAGGTCAGACAACCGTTTGACTGGAATGGTCTGGGGCCTCCTGCCTGAGCAGGGGGTTGGACTAGAGGACCTCCGGGGTCCCTTCCGGCTCTATCCCGATTGAACAGATCTAGAGTCTCCTGCATGAGCAGGGGGTCAGACTAGAAGACCTCCGGGGTCCCTTCCAGCTCTATCTTGATTGAATAGGTCTAGGGTCTCCTGCTGAAGCAAGGGGTCAGGCTAGAAGACCTCCGGGGTCCCTTCCAGCTCTCTTCTGACTGAGAAAACGCTCCGGGTGTCTTACTGAGCCCACTTAAAAGAGCGCCACCCAAAAGAGACCTCTCCACCCCCACCAAGAAACTCCTTTCACTTCGACTGCAGGCACACAACACAACACAACACAACACAAGTTGGCCATTGTGTTCCAAACATCCCCCCCCCCCAAACTGCAAACCCCATTCACTCCCGCCTGGGCCTGTCCTACTACGAGCAGCCTGGGGGGAAGGAAGAGGTACTGATGGGGACCCCATCCAAGCCAGGACTCCCTCTGTGCCAAGCCCCCCTTTGGGGTTGTGCCCATAACCCAGAAACCACGCAAAGGCGAGGAGGGGTCTGCAGAGAGAGAGAGAGAGAGAGGAGGAGGCGGCACAGGGCTCTCTTGGCCCGCCTTACCAGCCCAAACCCCCCCCCTCCCCGGCCCTCGCTCTTCCCTTCGGTAACCTAGTTTTTGCCTACTCAGCCGCCCAACTATCAGGAGTAAATCTGCAGCGGGCGGGGAGGGGCGCAACACACATTGCAGCCAAACGAGACGCCCTGGCCGGCTGCTGCTCATCCTCCCGGTTTAACAAGTGCCTGACATCACTTCCTCCGCCTTGAAACGCCTGCGAGGAGGAGGAAGAGAGGAAGGCTCCCATCCGGAAGCCACTCCCGATTTAATACAGGTTTCCACCACAGCCTGGAGGGGGTAAAGTCAGCACCACTAAGGGCAGGAGGGCAAGGCAAGCAGCCAGCACCCACCTTCCTCCCTTCCTTCCAGCTCTGTTATTCTCTAAGGATCCTTCCAACTCTTTTATTCTGTCTTTCTTTCTTTCCTTCCTTCCTTCCCATCCATCACATCTTTCCTTCCTTCCTTCCCATCCATCACATCTTTCCTTCCTTCCTTCTTTTCTTCCTTCCTTCCTTCCCATCTATCACTTCTTTCCTTCCTTCCCATCACCCTTCCTTCCTCCTTCCTTCCTTCCTTCCTTCCTTCCTTCCTTCCTTCCTTCCAACCATTATTCTCTCATCCTTTCCTTTTCCTTCCTTCCTTTCCTTCCTTCCTTCCAACCATTATTCTCTCATCCCTTCCTTTCCTTTTCCTTCCTTTCCTTCCTCCCTCCCTCCCTCCCTTTCCTTCTCCTCCACCTCCTCTCCCTTCTAGCCCTGATGATATTCCCTAGTTGGGCCATGAAACGTCTGCAAAAAAAAACCCCAAGCTCAGAGAGCATCAAGTCCTCCTTCCCCGGCTCCTTCCTTCTTCCTCCCTTCATTTCTTCCTCCCTTCTTCCTTTTCCTTCCTCCTCTGCAAACCCCACTCCCTTCTGGCACTGATGACGTTCCCTAGTTGGGCCATGAAACGTCCGCAAGAAAAACCGCCCATCTCAGAGACCACCGAGAAGCCCCTCAAATTGAGGCCGCTGGTAAAAAGAAAAAAAACAACCCAAACCTTCTACCATTCGGCGTTATTGTTCCTTGAACCCAGTTCTCGCCTTCCACTCTCCAAAGAGCGATTCAGCCAAAAACCAACTAAAATCCATAACTGACCTCCTATAGGAGGCCATTCAGCCCCTATAGAAAACCAGAGCATGGTGGGTTTTGTTTTTTTGGGGGGTCAAGTGATATACAAGTGGAACCCCAAGAAGCAGGCCTCCATTTTACAATGCTTTGTTTAGTGACTAAAATTAATAGCTCAAACACCCGGCTCTTCCCGACTTTAGTCTGATTCCCACCCACCCCTCAAAAAAAAACAAAAACATTTTTGCAAAAGTTTGCAAAACTTTTTGGCTTTTTAAAAAGGGGCTCCGTTGTCATCTCCCACTTAAGGCAGGCTAGCCATTCGCCCTGGTGCTGAATAGTAAAATGCTAAAAATATGTAGTTGGTTTTTATTGGTTTTCAGATATAAAATTGTGGGTGAGTCAAGGATGAGTCTTCCTCGGTGCCCCCATTTCCTTTCCAAAGTAAAAATACCGGAATTTCACAGCCGGATGAATAGACTATACAATCACAGGCTGTTGTGACCGAGTCATCCCGGCTTCCTCCTACTCAGCTGGAAGGAGGTAGGATTCGGTTAAGGGTCAGGGACTAATCAGAATAGAAGCTGGAAGGGGCCTTGGAGGTCTTCTAGTCCAACCCCCTGCTCAAGCAGGAGACAATAGACCATAAGTCAGGGCATTGGACTAGAGGACCTCCAAGGTCCCTTTCAGCTCTTGGTCGATTGGTTGAAATGGCCTGAGATCTCCTGCTGGAGCAGAGGGGTTGGACTAGATGACCTCCAAGGTCCCCTTCCAGCTCGATCTTCTAGGAGGTCCATAAGGCAGTTTCTCGCCTTGACCAAAGATGGATGATACCCAACTGAGGTATCTGAGCAAAACAAGGAATCCATTCCCACAACCAAGAGACTTTGGGTGTGTGTGTCATGTGCTCAGGGTCTTAAAAAGGTCCATCTACGATGTGTGGGGGAACTTCCAAGAGAGGGAAACTGAGGCACATTATGGGGGGTGGGGGGGAGGAAATAATGGTTCCCTGTGGAGATCTATAGAGAGAGCTTCACCTCGCAAATGGATGTGGGTGCAAGTCGATTCCTAGAGCAACTTTCCTCAACCTTGGGCCACTTTGGAGGGGTCTGGACTTCGACTCCCAGAATCCCCCAGGCGGCGGATTCAAGGAGACCAAGAAGTAATATTTGGAGAGGGGAGGGGAAAAGAACTGTAAAAAAAAATTCAGGCACCGCACTCTTTCCTCCCCCCCCCCCCCCGACGCGGTTCAGATCTGCCTGGACCGGGGAACTCTTGAGGCTATCCAAACTCCACCTTCCCATTTGCATCTTGGCGGCTTTATAGGGCTGTTGCAAAGACTACAGCTTGTTCAAGGCGTCACACAACACACACAACGCACAGCGTCCTCTGAGCTTGCTAGTTTCCTTGCAGACGTCTCACGACCCAACTAGCTTATGTCATCCTTACTAGAAGGGAGTGGGGTTTGCGGGGGGAGGGCAAGAGAAGGAAGAGGAGGGGGAGGATTGCGGGGTCCTTAATACTCTCCCTTGGTAGTTTTCTTGCAGATTGTTCACTGTCTTAATTAGGTAATTTCATAAGTTCTCCTTCTTCTCCTTGCAAAACCCTTCTAGCCCTGATGATGTTCCCTAGTTGGGTCACGAAATGTCTTTAAAAAAAACCCCAAGCTCAGAGAGTACCAAGGACCCCACAGTACTCTTCTTTCTTTCTTTCTTTCTTTCTTTCTTTTTCTTTCTTTCTTTCCTTCCTTCCCTCCTCCTCTTGTTCCTTCTAATACTGATGATGTTCCCTAGTTGGGTCATGAAACGTCTGCAAGATTGAGCTCAGAGAACACCAAGGATCCCACAGTCCTCCTCTCCTCCTTTTCCCCCTCCTCCCTCCTTTCTTCCTCCTCCTCCTCCTCCTCTCCCTCCTAGCACTGATGATGTTCCCTAGTTGGGTCATGAAATGTCTGCAAAAACCCCTCCAAGCTCAGAGAGCATCAACTCCTTCTCCGTCTCCTTCTCTCTTCCTCCCTTCATTTCTTCCTCCCTTCTTCCTTTTCCCTCCTCCTCCTCCTCCCTTCCACCAACCCCTCTCCCTTCTAGCCCTGATGACATTCCCTAGTTGGGCCATGAAAGGTCTGCAAGAAAACAGCCAAGCTCAGAGAGCACCAAGAACCCCACACAGTACTTTTTCTCCTCCTCCACTTCCTCCTCCTCCTCCCTCTTAGCCCTGATGAGGTTCCCTAGTTGGGTCAAGAAACGTCTGCAAGCAAAGAACCAAATTCAGAGTGAACCAAGGACCCAGCAAGCCACTTCCTCCTCCTCCTCCTCTCTTCGAACCTCACTCCCTTCTGGCACTGGTGACGTTCCCTAGTTGGGCCATGAAACATCTGCAAGGAAGCCGCCAAGCTCAGAGAGCACCAAGGACTCTTCATTTCTACCCTGAGCTACAAATACTATATGTCCCTGAAAATAAGACCGGGTCTTGTATTAATTTTCGCTCCAAAAGATGTGTCAGGGCTTATTTTCCAGTTGGGTCTTATTTTCTGGGAAATACGGTACTAAATGCGTCCGTCTGGCTGATAAACTTAGCTGGGGCTTATTTTTGGGGGGGGGGGTTAGGGCTTATTTTACAAGCACCCAGAAAGATCGTGCTAGGACTTATTTTCCGGCTGGTTCTTATTTTCAGGGAAATAAGGTATTCTTCCTTTGTTGGTACACATACACAAGATACACACACACACACACATAAATATACCCCAAATTCTCCTGGCATCCGCTGCTCATCACTTGGGCAAAAAAAAAAAAATTCAGCGTCTCCCAAGGCTGCCGCCCAAATGTTAAGCGTTGCCTTGGCAGCCCAGAACTGGGAAGGATTCCTGGATTTCTCTCCCTTTGGCGTGTTTTCTTTCGCCGCAGCGAAAAGCCAACGCAAGCTTGCACAAACAACAACTTGCCATCCCCCCCCCCACCACACACACACACTCCTTGCCCGACACACAATAAAAGGTCTTCCCAAAGCTTTTCGATCCAGGATCCCGAGCAAACATTTTCTTCACTCTTACACACACACGCACGCACACAAACACACTGTCCTTTGGGGGAAACTTAATTTGCGTGAAACGGCTATATATATATATATATATTTCCATTTATGGATTAGACAAATATTCTGGGTCGTCAGCCATTTGTAAGGTCACATTTTAATCGGATGTGTTCGAAGAAAAAAAAAAAAACCCCGACCTGGTTTCGGAGGAAGCCGAAGAATGCTGGAAATCAGAATCGGAAAAGAACTGGAAGGGACCTCGGAGGTCTTCTAGTCCAGCCCCCTAGACATACCAAGCTGGAGACCCCTAGACATAGCCATCAATCGATCAATCGATCAGACTAGATCTGGAATGGACCCTGGAGATCTTCTAATCCAGCTCCCTGCTCAAACAGGAGACCCTGGGCCATTTCAATCGATCAGAATGGAGCTGGAAGGGACCTCAGAGGTCATCTAGTCCAACCCTCTGCTCAAGCAGGAAACCCTAGACCGTTTTCAGACAGGTGGCTGTCCACAATCTCTTCTTAAAAGCCTCCAGTGTTTGAGAACCCACAATTTCTGGCTGGCAAGCAGTTCCACTGGTTATTTGCGCCCGCTGTTAGACAGTTTCTCCTTAATTTCAGGTTACTTCTCTCTTTTATTAGTTTCCATCCATTATTTCTTGTCGGTCCTTTGGAGAATTAAGTTGACCCCTTCCTCTTCTTTGGGGCAGCCCCTCAAATACTGGAAGGCTGCTATAATGTCCCCCCGCCCCCTTAATCCTCCTTTTCTCCAGACTAGCCAAACCCCAATTCCTGCAACCGTTCTCTGTACGTTTTAATCTCTAGCCCTTTTAATCCTCTTAATAGTTCTTCTCTGCGCTTTTTCCAAACTCTCAACATCATGTGTGTGTGTGTGTCATGGGCACCCAAACCGGATGCAGCACCATCCAGGTGTGGCCTTACTAAGGCTTTACAAAGCCTAGGAATTAAAGAGTTTATTTACTGCTAGCAGTGTTCCCAAACCGAATTTCTCCAAGAATTGCTGGCTGCGTCCCTCCATCCTTTCTCCTCTTTTAGTTCCTGTCTTATCTACCTTCCTTCTCCCTTTTTTGGGTCAAGTTTATTTTTATTTTATTTTATATTGCTTATACCTATCAGTGCGTGGACAGTGTGATACCTGGGTATCATTTATTTTAGTACAAATAAACATATTATTATTATTACTCGTAGGTATCTCATTCCATTTTCATGGTTTCATGTTGTTTAAATGTATCTAATGCTACCACCATTCAATTTCTAAACCTCTTTTAATGATATATCTTATATTAAACTATGCCTATTGTTTTCCCCTTCTTATTTCTATTTCTATTCTAATTTTTATTCCTGTCACTGTAGTATTCAAAGACTTTTCGGTCCTCCCATCTTTATCTACCTTCCTGAAAGTGTTTGCAGGAAAGAAAAGAAAGAAAACCAGGTAATTAACGTTAATGAATATCAACAAACCACAGTCACCAGCAAGCTTAGATTAAACAGGTTCGCCACATCCGTTTGAGCCCGGAGGAGCTACCACCGACACGCAACTCTGGAGGAAGGGATAGAAAAGTTTCAAGGGACAGCTCTGAACTCACACCTAACCACCAAACCCAGTTGGAAGACCCTGGTGTTTGTTGCTGGACGGGCTGCACGCAACTGCAACTGGTAGGATGGGGTTTTCGTCGTGCAGGTAATCCTGGAACAGTTCATTTAGTGTCTGTTCCAAGTTACGACGGCACTGCCCCCCCCAAAAAAACAATGCGACCTGGGCCCATTTTCCAGACTTTAACCACCGTTTCAGCACCTCTGACGGGATCAACGTTCAGGCGCTTGGCGAACGGCTCGTATTTACGACGGTCGCAACGTCCCGTGCTCCACTTTTGCGACCGTCTGACAAGCGGGGCAGGGGAGGGAGCCACTTAACAGCCGTGTGGCTAACTTAACGACCGCAGGGATTCTCTTTAACAACGGTGGCAAGAAACGCTCTTGGAATCGATCCCTCGGAA
The DNA here is from genome assembly GCA_023653725.1 of Bungarus multicinctus. Lineage (NCBI taxonomy): Eukaryota > Metazoa > Chordata > Lepidosauria > Squamata > Elapidae > Bungarus > Bungarus multicinctus. The sequence continues at coordinate 8,245,408 of CM042845.1, read as the reverse complement.
TAGAGCTGGAAGGGACCTCGGAGGTCTTCTAGACCAACCCCTCCCCCCCCTTGCTGGGGCAGAAAACCTTACACCTTTTTGGACAACGGATACGTTTTGAGTGGGGGGGGGCTAATTCGGAATCAGAACAGAGCTGGAAGGAGCCTGGGAGGTCTTCTAGTCCAACCCCTGCTCAAGCAGGAGACGTTAGACCATTTCAATCAATCAGAATAGGGATGGAAGGGGCCTGGGAGGTCATCTAGTCCAACCCCCTGCTCAAGCAGGAGACCCTAGACCATCCCAGACAATTGGAACAACTCACAACTCCTGGAGGCAAAATATTCCACCGGTTCCTTGATTTGGGATTAGAGGGGACCTCGGAGGTCATTTAGTCCAACCCCCAGCTCAGCCAGGAAACCTTATACGAATCCGGACAAACGGCTATCCAGCCTCTTCTTAAAAGCCTCCAGGGATGGAGAGAACCCACAACTTCCGGAGGCAACTTCTTTAAAAGCTGCCTTAGTTCACCAAGGGAGGGATTATGGTGCCGATGGTCCCTGGCCAACTGCAAGCCAGCCTTGGTGGCTTCTATGCCCGCCGGTCCAAAGGCAGCCATGACCGGCTGGGCACTTGCCCTGGAGAACAGAGGGCGCCCTTACGGAGGCCAGCTTGGCACAACACCGCACACGGCAGCGTGGTGGCGATTGGCAGAGAAGCAGGGCAAACGCAATCCTTGGTGGGCGCCACGCTTTGCCCGCCACCGGATGATAGGGCGCCTGCTCTTAACCCCGGGCTGGCACTGCCGCCCACCCCCCCCCGGGTGTGGCCTTCTTTTAAGAAAGGGGGCAGGGGCAGGGATGCCTCCAAGCGAGGCCCAGGGACCCCCGAGGGAAGCGTTGGCGAGAGGCTGGCACCGGCGTTTCCAGGGCACACCAAATCGGCACCATCGTTGTTGGCTCGGGCGAACGCTTGGGAAGGGGAGGGGCAAAGGATGGGGAAGATTGGGACGGCTGGCGCTTCAGCCCTGGCAGCGGTCTGCCCAAAGGATAGCAGAGTAACAGAGCTGGAAGGGACCTCGGAGGTCATCTAGTCCGACCCCCGCTCAAACAGGATAATTCTTTTCAATCAATCAATCAATCAGGGTAGAGCTGGAAGGGACCTCGGAGGTCTTCTAGTCTGACCCCCCTCCTCAAGGAGGAGACCCTGGCCCATTTCAATCAATCAATCAGGATAGAGCTGAGAGGACCCGTGAGGTCGTCTAGTCCAACCCCCTGCTCAAGCAGCAGACCCTAGACCACCTCAATCAATCAATCAGGATAGAGCTGGAAGGGATCTCGGAGGTCTTCTAGTCTGACCCCCTTCTCAAGGAGGAGACCCTGGACCATTTCAATCAATCAATCAGGATAGAGCTGGAGGGGACCCATGAGGTCGTCTAGTCCAACCCCCTGCTCAAGCAGCAGACCCTAGACCACCTCAATCAATCAATCAGGATAGAGCTGGAAGGGATCTCGGAGGTCTTCTAGTCTGACCCCCTTCTCAAGGAGGAGACCCTGGACCATTTCAATCAATCAATCAGGATAGAGCTGGAGGGGACCCGTGAGGTTGTGTAGTCCAACCCCCTTCTCAAGCAGGAGACCCCACACCATATTTCGGACACACTCTGTCCAGTGTCTTCTCAGGGGTGGAGCCACCCAGGGTCCTTCCCACCTGGATGGGTCTCCATCCGTCCTTGCTGCTCCTCCCACCCTCAGCTGCTTTGGAGCGAAGGTTGAAGCTTCCCCCCTCCTCTTCTTTGCGGAGAGGGGAACCCCTGAGATCTGCAAGCCGAGCCCCCTTCCCCCGCCCTTTGGAGGCCAGGGGAGAAGCCGCAGCTGGCAGCAAAGTGGGATGGGGGGCAACAAGGAGATTCGCCTCCACGAGGCCAGGGTCTTCTTGGCCCACACTCCTGGTTGTGTGTGTGTGTGGGGGGGGGAGGTTGAGAGAGGAGAGAGAGGCCGCCTGAGCTGCAATGAGCTCACCTTCCTTCCTGCCCCCGGGCGGTCTCCTAGCAACCGGGCTCGCCCTACCTGTGCTGCAGGTGCAGCGCCGTCGCCTCCCCGCCGCGCTTGCAAGGACGATGACTAAGCCTTGATTCACCCGCCTTAGTGGATTCGGGGCAGGGGAGGAAGAGCCGCGCAAGAGGCACCCGGTGTCGTGCAAAGCGGGGGGGGGGGGGGGGGCGGGGAGGCCGAGAAGGCGGCCGGCAGCCCCCCCCCTGCAGGGGGATGGGAAGAGGGGGGACTTCAACCCCGGCTTCCCCCCCACCCTTGAGCCCCCAGCCCCAATTCCCAGGCGCTGGGAAACCCCGCAAATGGTCAGAGCCGCCCCCCCACCAGCCGCCCTCCCCCCACCCCTCAAGCGCAATTCCCTCCCTCCTCTTCCCCCCGCCCCTTCCCCTTGACTCACCTAGAGGGCGCCCACGAGCTCCGCTTACAAAAAAAGGCCGGCCGTGTCAGTGGCGCCGTCACTCTGAGCCCCAGCCCGGGCGAGAGGGCGCTTTTATAGCGGTGGGTGGGGTCTCGCGGGAGGCGTGGCCCTCCCCGGCCGGCCGGCTCCGCCCTCTTAAAGCGGCGATGCCCCGGTCCGAGGCAGGGATTGGTCCCTGCCGGCCGTTTGGGAAGCGAGCGCTTTTGAAACAAGCACAGCCATCCGGGTGCTGGAAAGGGACCTCAGAAGGTCATCTAGCCCAACCCCGGAGACATCTGGGTTCTTCAGCCTGTTTTGCAACCTGGTTTTAACCTGGCCCCCTCTCAAATTTCAGTGGCTGAGAGGGAGAGATTTGGGAAGCGAGCTTTTTCTTTTTTTGGTCTCATTTTGACGACCTGGCTTGCTGCCGTCCTTAAATGAGTAGCCCGCTTGTTAAGTGAATCTGGCTTCCCCAGGGACTTGACTTCTCTTCTGGTCCAAGCAAGAGATCCTAGACAAGATCATTTCAATCAACCGATCGATAGATCTGATTGATTAGAATAGAGCTGGAAGGGGACCTTGGAGGTCATCTAGTCCAATCCCCTGCTCAAGCAGGAGAGTCTATTATCGGAATCGAGCTGGAAGGGATCCCCAGACCTTTTGAGAGCCACTTGGTCTCAAGACTCCGGATTCAGCCAAACATCTAAGGTTTCCCACCCCACTACAGATAATCCCCCACTTACAACGGCTTGTTTAGTGAACGTTGAAGTTACGATAGTGCTGAAAAAAGGGACTTAGGACCCTTTTTCACACTTACGACCATTGCAGCCCTCCCTACAGTCATGTGTTTGGCAACTGACTCAGAGTTATGATGGTCCTGGCCTGGAGGGGTCCCCCATGAGCCCCTTTTGCGACCTTCTGACCAGATTCATTTAACGACCGGGTTGCTGACTGCTCGACTACAGTGATTCACTTAACAACGGTGGCCGGAAACATTGTCAAACGAGGCAAAAAAATTCACGTTTCCACCGCCACAGAAACATTGAGCTCCATTGTGGTCGTACGTGGAGGACTGCTTCCATGAAATATGACAGGAAAAAGCATAAGAACACAGTGAATACAGAACAAGAAATAAAGAATTTTTTTTTTCAAATTTAAAATATTTTATTTACAAAAAAAATTATAAAAAACACAAACATACAATTACACAGAAATTAAAAAAAATGTATAATCAGAACAATAAACATATTTCTTTCTATTGCATTTGATAATAGATTGGATATTTCATAATAGACAATAATAAGTAATAATTAGCAAGTATTCCTTGTCTCTTGTAGATTACATATTAATTAATAAATAACACGTTACTCTACTATTCCTATTGGATTATAACTGTATTATTTAATCGGTGAAACCTTCCAAATGTTTATATAATAGAAGAGAAGCTTGAGACCACTATTATTATACATTCAATAATAATAATAATAATAATGAATTTTAAGATATTATATAAAGATAAGAGGACAACTAAAGAAAAATAGAATAAGTTATATGGATAAGAATTAGATAAAATAAAAGTCAAAATATAAGAATATTTTTAAAAAATTATAGAAAATGGAAAATGTAATGTTATGATAAGAAATTGAATATGCAAAATTGATAGAGTAATTATAATCATATTTGTATGGAAATGTAAAAACCTGGAAATACACTGTTCACTAAAAGTAATGTAAAAGATTAAAAATAAAAAAAATTGGGGGGAAAAAAAGCTCCTTTGTAAATTGGGAAACTTTAAACCTTAAAACCAGCTCTTGCTCTGCTCGATTGGAGTTAATTTTGCAACCGAGTTAAGTATATTGAATGATTCAAATCAATATGTTGACACAGCAGAGGAGTTTGGCAAATCGACTCTCTGACTCATTCTTATATAAGTAACTTAAAAGGGGTATTTGGATGATGCACTCGTTGCAAAAATTAAAATTTTCTAATCACAAGGGGGGAGTGTTCTGTTTTTAATTTATTTTTATTGCTTTATAATTAATAACCAAATACATAATAATAATAATGCACAAACATCCTCAAGAGGGAGAGGCATAAAGCTAGGTTGCTTGACGTGCAAGCAGAGTGGAGCCCAAAATTCCTGCTATTAAATGAGACATTGGTTAAGTGAGTTATTTGAGCAGAGGGCTGGACTAGATACTAGAAGACCTCCAAGGTCCCTTCCAACTCTCTTATCAAGCAGGGGGCTGGACTAGAAGACCTCCAGGATCCCTTCCAATTCAGTTATTCTGTTGTACTCTAAGCCACTAAGGTTTGGCTGGACCCAAAAGAGCCAAGAATATATCCCAGGCTAAAATGAGGACCACAGATGTTCAGGGAGCAGTTCCACCTTCCAAAGAAAGACCTTGAAAACATGGAAGGGATATTTATTTGATTCCTGAAAAGGGTTTGTTTTCCCTGCTCCCTTCCTTAGCAGACTTGAATCCCACCAGGCTCAAGGTTGACTCAGCCTTCCATCCTCTCGGGGTAGTAAAATTGAGGACCCAAGATTGTTGGGGGCAATAAGCTGACTTTGTAAAATGCCGCTTGGGGGCCCAAAAGCCCTAGTAATAAGCAGGCGTACACAATGGAATGAAGGCTATTGCCAAGCATTTAGCATGGTGCTCCATAGACTGTAAGCCGCCCTGAGTCTCCGGAGAAGGGCGGCATATAAATGCAAATAAAAATAAAAATAAATAAATAAAGCAGGCAGAAACCAAAATAGAGAGAATCAATTATTATTTTCCCCCTACCAGCTCCTGAATTCACAACGTTTCCCCTATTTGGACAAACCTGGAGAGCATCAATCGATGGAAAACCTTCCCAGCATTAAAATTAGGTGGGTAACCTTTGCTTTTATAGGCATAATTGGTAGAGATAGCTTCCCTTAATTCGATGGGATCCAGAGAATTGCAGAAAGCCGAAGAAACAACCCGTGTCTTTTCATTTCAGGCACACTTTTCCCAAAACTGTTCACGGATTTGGGCTGCTTCCTTCAGGACAAAAGCGGGGAATGAATAGACACCATGAATTTAAGGCAGGCAAACCGCACATCACCAACAGACCCAAAACAACGTGAAGTGTTAGTAATACCGCTTTGTAAAGCCTTAGTAAAGCCATGGGGGTCCCGTCCCCCCATGTTACAAAAAAAAAAAAAGGTTGAGACTTGGGAAAAATTGCAGAGAAGAGCAACTAAGAGGAGATCAAAACATACGAAGAACGGTTGCAGGATTTGGGTTCGGCTAGTCTTTAAAAAAAGAAAAGAATTAGGGGTGACATGATAACAGGGTTCCAGTATTTGAGGGGCTGCCCCAAAGAAGGGGGGGGGTCAACTTATTTTCCAAAGCACCTGAAGGCAAAAAATGGATGGAAACTCATCAAGGAGAGAAGCAACTCCTGGAATTAAGGAGAAACTTCCTAACAGGGAGAACAATTCACCGGTGGAACTGCTTGCCACCAGAAATTGTGGGAGCTCCTCCACTACTAGAGGTTTTTAAGAAAAGACCGGAGGACCATTTGTCTGAAATGGTATAGAATAACAAGAGTCGGAAGGGACCTTGGAGGTCTTCTAGTCCAGCCCCCTGCTCAGGCAGGAGGAAACCTTCTCCCCATTTCAGACCAAGGATTGTTCAATTTCTTCTTGAAAACCTTCCAGCAATGGAGCATTCAAACCTTTTGGGTGGCAAGCTGTTCCACTGGCGGAATGTTCTGCTAGGAAGTTAGGAACCCATCTTGCTTGCAGCTTGGCCGAGCTGAGAAATGGTGTAGGGTCTCTTGCTTGGGTGGGTGAGGTGGGGGGGGGGTTGGACTAGATGACCTACAAGGTCCCTTCCAACTATGTTTAATCTGTATCTGTATCTCCTCGGCTTTTCTTCTCTCCGGTTGCCCAGAAAACGTTCAAACCGCCTGCCAAACTCTTGGCCGTTTTGGCTGCCACACAGTGGGGCTTTTGACACACACACACACACAAACACACACACACACACAAACACACCCTGTTGCTTCGATGCGTTGTCAGCCTTTAACAATATCTCTCGCTTGGCTTGCTGCTGTTCTTAGTGGGTCCAAAGCCATTGAAGGCTTCCTTGGTGAGCGCCCTCATGCATACTGATGGAGACGCAACAACACAAGCCAGCTTATTCAAGCCACGATCGTGTGTCCCTTGGCGCGATCTCAGTTTTTAGCAGGGAGGGCTCGAAAAGGCGGCTGGGCCTCCCTCGTCCTGGCGTAGTTTGCAAAATGGGCCAGAAACTTGCAGGATTTGCATCAATGCAGCCTTCAAAAATCGTGGGAGCTTCATCAGAAGCTTTGAAGGAAAAAAACTGCACGGCGGGGGGTTGGGGTTGGACTAGATGACCTTCAGGGTCCCTTCCAACTCTGTTATTCTGTTATTAGTCGGTTGTTCCGACGCTGTGGGAGCTTCATCCCTTGGCAGCTTTCAAGAAAAGACTGGACGCCCATCTGTCAGGAACGGCGTAGGGTCTCCTGCTTGGGCAGGGCAGGGGGGTTGGACTAGATGACCTCCAGGGTCCCTTCTGGCTCTGTTCATCTGCTCATGCGGTGCCGCTGCTGGAAGCGGCACCTGGTTGGAATAGGTTCCTCATTGTATTTTGCGCCATCAACTTATCTAATGCAAATATTGTTTGAGTCAATGTGTGTTTTTTAAATACACTTATAGGTCTTATCGCTTATTTGAACGCCCGATATTCTGGATAAATTAATCCCATGTTTCATTATACTTATTTATGCGAATGTCTAAGAGGCGATCTGATGAATGCAACCAGATCTTTAATCCATGGGCTTTAATTCCAATGATTTATAGGTAGATTTATTTTATTTTACATGTTATTACTGCATTAACCATAGTATAGGAAGGGCACGGAGTTCATCTTAAGCTGTTCAGGTGTGAAATTCCAATTAACTAGGAACTAGGTAGATAGAGGGAATCCTCGACTTACGACCGCAAAGGAGCCCAGAATTTCTATCGTTAAGCGAGATATTAGTTGAGTTTTGCCCCATTATGCGACCTTTCCTGCTGCCGTTAAGTGAATCACTGCTATGGGGAAGTGAGTCACACGGCCATTAAGCAAATCTGGCCTCCCCCTTGATTTTACTTGTCAGGAGGTCGCAAAAGTGGATCACATAATCCGGGGACACTGCGACCGTCATAAAAGTGAATCAGCTCCCAAGTGTCCAAACTTCAACGAAGAATGCTGCGATGGTCGTAAGTGTGAAACATGATCCAAAGTCCCTTTTTTTCAGCGCCGTTGTGACTTTGGTCATTAAACGAACTGTTGCAAGTCGAGGAACTACCCGTACAGCGTTACTCAGCGGAGCAATATGCCCTTCAACCAGTAGGCGGCAGAGTTTGTAAGTTTGTAGTTGCAGTTAGGTGGTCTTCGACTTACGACCATCGTCATGGAGTCCGACGTTTCTGCGGCGAAGCGAGAGATATGACTTTTGGCCCGTTTTACGACATCGCTTGCCACGGTCATTAAGTGAATCACTGCAGCGAGTCACACGGTCCTTAAGCGAGTCCGGTTTCCCTTCCCCACCCCCCCTTCCTTGACTTGGCTCATCCTGATGGTCGCAAAAGGGGACCGCTGTTCCAGCAAAGGGGGTTGGACTAGATCACCTCCAAGATCCCTTCCAGCTCTGTTATTCTGTAATCCCAGGTCAATTTTACTGGCCCCCAAGAAGTTCCTGGGGGCCCCATCATTGGAGGCTTTTTAAAGAAGAGGGGGTTGGACTAGATGACCTCTGAGATCCTTTCCAGCTCCGTTTGTTGGCCTAAGGAAGAGAAACCCCCATATATGTTTCAGTGGAAGTGCATGATGGGTTATTTTGTTTTCCCCCAGCTGCAGGAATTTTACAATTTCTGTTCTGACCTTGAACAGCTTGTTCCACAGAGTTATGCGCAAGGGGGGGACACGAATGTTTACTTAGCCCCAAAAAATAAAGTAAAAGTAAATAAAAATCCAGATTATTTGCCCCAGTTTACGTGCAAACAGAACCTGTGGACCCATCGACCCGCCGAGATAGTCCTGCTGACGACAGATTTCAGGGAATTAACTTGATTCAAAGATGCTCGGAAAAACAAGCTGGATGTCCTCTGCTGGTTTCCAAGAATACGAATTATCATAATTTTTTTAGAATATTGTCTCCTTTCCAACCGTTTGAGAAATGCTACTTTTGAGATACAACGGAGAGGAACAACGGCGGTGGCCAATTCTCCCAGTTCTTTCGGGCCACGGGGCTGCCCGCTCTGACCAGAGTTTTCCAAGGTCTTTTTCCACAGGAGACAAAATTCGATTTTGATTCAATTCGGAATAGAGCTGGAAGGGACCTCGGAGGTCCTCTAGTCCAACCCGCTGCAACCTGGAATTAAGGAGGAAAACATCCTAACAGCGAGGACAATGAACCAGTGGAAGGGCTTCCCTTTAGAAGTTGTGGGTTGCTCCATCACTGAAGGCTTTCAAGAACAGCCATTTGTCTGAAACGGTTTAGGGTCTCTTGCTTGAGCCAGGGGAGTTGGACTAGAAGACCTCCAAGGTTCCTTCCAACTCTCTTATGGAACAGCGGGTTGGTCTAGAAGACCTCCAAGGTCCCTTCTAGCTCATTGATTGATTAGAGAGCTCCCATTTCTGCTTCTATCCGATGATGATGATGGACTTTGGCGAGGTTTTCCTGCTGGGCCTGGATTCGATGCCACTCTTCCTTACGCAAGACTACACACACACACACACACACACACACCACAAACACCCCCTACGTTGCTTGCTGAGTTTCTCCCTTTCACAGAAACGGGTGCATTAGTGCTCGGTAATCAGCCCCCGTTTTGTTTCGATTTCCGGACAATCTAAAAAAAAAACAACCCAGAATATAGAAAAACCGACTCTCCGCCTTGACCGGGGCGAAGAAACTGAGTCACGGAGTTGAGAGGACGAAAGAGAGAGAAAATATTGAGGCAGGAACTTGAATTACTCAAGGGCAGTACTAGGAAAGCCATATGAATCACTTCCTATCCGGCAGTAGATTTAATCATGCGTGGGAGCACATGGCTAAGGTTTGCTAGCCAGCAAATTCTTGGCAAGGCGGCCAAGAACATTGGGTTACATAAGCCTGCCCAGACCAGCACTCCATGTTCGTCTAGATCAGTGTTTCTGGCAGCCTCTGATGGGTCTTCTCTTCTGTTTACAAGGTTGGATCGCACAACCTCCTCGGAAGTTGCTGGTTCGTGGAAGAGAGCGCGAGACTTTTGGCCTCAAGGAAATGCCTTCCGTTGGAAAGAGGGGTGACTAGGAATGGAAGGAATACAGAATACAGAATAGAATAGAATAGAATAGAATAGAATAGAATAGAATAGAATAGAATAGAATGGAATGGAATGGAATGGAATGGAATGGAATGGAATGGAATGGAATGGAATAGGGAAGCACAGAATAAAAATAGGAATATAGAATATGGAATGGAATAGAATAGAATAAGAATACAGAATATGGAATGGAATAGAATAGAATAAGCATATAGAATAGAATAAGAATATAGAATAGAATAAGAATATAGAATATGGAATGGAATAGAATATAGAATGGGATAGAATATAGAATTCAGAATATAGAATATAGAATAGAATAAGCATATAGCATATAGAATGCAGAATATAGAAAATAGAATAGAATATAGAATGCAGAATATAGAAAATAGAATAGAATAAGAATATAGACTATAGAATGCAGAATGCAGAATATAGAAAATAGAATATAGAATGGAATAGAATAGAATAGAATAAGAATATATAGAATATGGAATGGAATGGAATAGAATATAGAATGCAGAATATAGAAAATAGAATAGAACAGAACAGAGTAGAATATAGAATGGAATGTAGAATATAGAACGGAATGGAATAGAATAATAGAATAGAATACAGAATAGAATAGGAATGGATATAATAGAATATAGAATAAGAATGTAGAATGGAATGGAATAGAATGTAGAATACAGAAAATAGAATAGAATACAATAAAATACAATATAGAATAGAATGGAAAATAGAAAATACAATACAGATGTTGGGCTCCATTGAGGTCGTAAGCCGAAGACGACCTGTACGTCAGAAAAATGATTGACCCGTTGTTAGACCCACACCCCAGGGGTCTTGACTATATCAGCGCCAAAAACCCACAAGGCAGCAGGAGGGAAATAACGAGAAGAGAACCAACCCATTTTATTTGTGATATTTGTTTCTGGCTGCAAATCTGAGCGCAGGTTTAATCTAAGGTGGACCCTTAAATGCTCCGATTTTCAGGAAGGAAAATAAATAAGCATCAGCCCGCATGTATTGTTTTTGTGAAGAGATCGACCCTTGGAATCTCCCCATTTTATTTTATTATTTTGCTTTTTCGTTTTTTGCAAGGAGACCCCCCCCACCCCCCCCACCCCACCTGGTCCCCCCTTTATCTGCTGTCACTCAAAGGTAGTCGAAGACTCTCCACGAACCTCCTGGTTATTACCCAGAGACAAATGGGCGAGTGAAGCGCAAAGGGTTTTCCCGCGGAATAAAGTGAATATTTTGATTTTGAATCGTCCAATATAAGCCAAGCTGGGGGTGACTTTAAGGCAAGTGGAGTCTTGAATTCTTGCTGGCTGCCTTGTTTTTTTTCCTTGCCTTAAAGGGATGGAATCGCAGCTTTTTTTTCCTTCCCCTGCTAGAAATCATACAGGTAGTCCCCAACAGTTTGTTTAATGGCCGGTTCGAAGTTACGACGGCACGAGAGAAGTAACCTAGGATCGTTTTTCAAACACTAAGGGCCGTCGCAGAACCTTCCTGGCCACGGGAGTAAAACTCAACACGCTTGGCAAGAGACTCGTAGTTATGACGGTTGCAGCGTCTCGGGGATGTGTGTGTGTTTGTGTGTGTGTGTGTGAGACGGGGTCCCCTTTTGCGACGAGCGCAGTCAACATGGAAGCCGGATTCGCGGAACGACGGTGGGGCTAATTTGACAACCGCAAGGGTCCGCTGAACGGCGGCGTCGAGCAAGGTTGCAAAACGGGACAAAACGTATTTAACACCGTGTTTTAACCGACACCCGGGGCTCCACGGCTCTGGTCGTTAAGTGAGAAAGTTGTGGGCTCTCTACTCCATCACTGGAGGTTTTTAAAGAGAAGAGTGGGAAAGCAACTTGTTTGGAATGAAATTGAGCTGGGGGTGGGGGGGTTGGACTAGAAGACCTCCAAGGTCCCTTCCAGCTCTATTTTGATTGATTGATTGAATATAATGGTCTAAGGTCTCCTGCTAGAGCAGGGGGTTGGACTAGAAGACCTCCGAGGTCCCTCCTTGTTCTACTCTAATGGATTGATTGTACCGCCAAGCTTTTCTTCTGCCAGTTCCTCCTTCGCCCAATAAGGCAGTTCCTGCCTCCCAGCCCATTAATATCCCCCCTCCCCTCTTGACGCATCTCCCCACCCCCACCCCCCAGGCCCGGGTGGGGCTGAATCCAGGCAGAGGACACGGGGCTCCTTCCTTCTAACAAGGTTTGTTGGAGACTCAGAAAGCTTCAGGGTTGAGTCACACGTTCCTTTTAGCTGCGAGGATGTCATGGTGTGGGATATCTATGTCCCTTCGCCTCCCTGAGTCACCTCCGGAGCGAAACTTCTGAGGATGAAGAATCCAAGGAAACGCCAGGAAAGACGAATCCATCGCTCCGTCCCGAAATGGTCAGGGCAGTTTCCTGGCTTCCAAATTTTGCCAAACCCAATTGCAACAGGGAGCAGCATATAGATATGGAGATGGAGATGGAGATGGAGATAGAGAGATAGATAGATAGAGAGAGAGAGAGAGAGAGAGAGAGAGAGAGAGAGAGAGAGAGAGAGAGAGAGAGAGAGAGAGAGAGAGAGAGAGAGAGAGAGAGAGAGAGAGAGAGATAGATAGATAGATAGATAGATAGATAGATAGATAGATAGATAGATAGATGAGAGAGAGAAAGGGAAACGATAAGATACTGTAGATTATGGGTAGATAGATAGATGATAGATCATAGATAAATGATAGAGGATGTAGGTAGGTAGGTAGATAGATAGATAGATAGATAGATAGATAGATAGATAGATAGATAGATAGATAGATAGATAGATAGATAGATAGATAGATAGATAGATAGATATTAGATATTAGATAGAGATAGAGATATAGATTGATAGATAGAGATAAGATATAGATAGATACAGATATTAGTATGTGTGTGTGTATGTATATATAGATACACATATATATACTGTATATATATTTACACATGCACACACACACACACACACACACACACACACATATTAGAAACAGCAAGAGCACCCCCAACAAACTGCATTTTTCCAGCACTTAATCTAAACATCTAAATCCAATTTAACCCGGTTTGTTTGTGGAATGATTCAGGCGTCTGCCGGTGAGCTAATCAGTAACCAAGTTAAATGATATTGATAAACATGCTCCACAGCCGAAGTCTCTCTCTCTCATACACACACACACACACGCACGTAGGATATAATCTGGGTGTCAGGGCTAGTAACTCCCTTATCTAAAGTAAACCTTGGCTTTCGAAATAAGGAGGAGGACAGAAGCCACACGGGACAGAAACGTGGCACAGCCAGTCTCCAAGGGATGCTCCTTGCCTTAGTCATCTTCCCGATAAGCAGTGGAGCTGATACTTTGCTATTGGCTGCCGCCTGGTGGCGGACGGCTGAAATGGTCGATCCACGACAGGAAGACAGGTTCTACAAGAGAGTCCTCAGCTTACGAACAAAATGGAGCCCAGAAGGGATGTTGCTGCTAAGAGAGACATTTGACAATTTGAGCTTTGCCTGTCCCCTTTTGCGACTTTTTTCGCCGCATTTGTTAAGCGAGTCACACCGGTTGTTAAGTGGATCCGGCCCAGTCGACTTTGCTGGTCCAAAGGATGCAAAAGCGGATCAGGGTGACCCTGGGACACAGCGATCATCATAAATGGGAGAAAAAGAGAGGGAGAAAGAGAGAGAAACAGAGAGAGCGGGAGAGACAGAGAGAAGGAGAGAGTGAAATAGAAAGAGGGAGAGAGAGAAGGAGAGAGGGGGGAGAGAAGGAGAGAGAGAAAAAGAGAGAGAGGAGAAAGAGAGAGGGGGAGAAACAGAGAAAAGGAGAGAGAGAGAAGGAGAGAGAGAAGGAGGGGGGAGAGAGGAGACAAAGAGAGAGAGAGAAGGAGAAAAAGAGAAGCAGAGACAAAAAGGGAAAGGGAAGAAAGAGAGAGAGAAACAGAGAGGGAGAGAGAGGAGAGAGAGTGAAATAGAAAGAGGGAGAGAGAGGAGAGGGAAGAAAGAGAGAAAGAGAGAAATAGAAAGAGAGAGAGAAGGAAAGAGGGGGGAGAGAGAAAAAGAGAGGAGAAAGAGAAACAGAGAGGAAGAGACAGAAGGAGAAAGAGAAAGAGAGAGGAGAGAGAGAGAAATAGAAAGAGGGAGAGAAAGAGAGGGGGAGAGAGGAGAGAGAGAGAGAGAGAAGAAGAAGAAAAAGAGAAGCAGAGAGAGAGAGAAAGAGAGAGGAGAGAGAGAGAAAAACAGAGAGAGAGAGAGATTTTTACCAGAAGCATAAATATACATATGGGGATACTGTCATGGTAGCGTGAAAAACTCATCCTAAGTCCCTTTTTTTCTGGTGCCGCTGTAACTTCAAACAGTCACTCAACGAACCGTCGCAAGTCCACGATTCCCTGACCTTTTTTTAAAGCAAGGCGCCGAAATCTCTCGGCGTCTCACAAACCCCGGAGAAACTCGGCCGCTTTCTCCAATATCTCCACGCCGTCCGGAAACCGGACGAAATTCATATAGCAGAGGTTGAGGATGCCGTGAAAGCCTTGCTCGGCGTGGAACCACGAGACCTTTACCCCGTTGTCCTCCAAGCGCTTCTTGTACAGCAACGCGTCGTCCCGCAGCACGTCGTACTCGCAACTGGCGATAAACGTTTCCGGGAAGCTTCTTAAGGCCTCGTCCTCGACCAAGAGGGACGAAAAGGTGGCGTGCAGGAGATTGGGCACTTGGTCGTGGACCTCCGGCTTGAACTGTCCCATCGGGCGTCTCTGGTACCCCCGGCGTTTAAATCGCTCTGGGATGTTGTCCAAACTGAGCCACTTTGCGTACTTCTGCCGCAGTGCGTCTGGCACGTGGCAACCCTTCAAGATATCGTCGGCCAACGAGGAATCCTTCAAGAGGAACTTCAGCCCGTAGAACACCACACTCTCCTGGAACAGGATGGGGATGGTCGCGTTCTGCTGGTACGACGGGAGGTTGAAATCCAGAGCTTGGAGACCCGGGTAGATGAGGATCTGAGCACGGAGTTTGGGGAGGTCCGGACGTCGGAGGATTTCTCGAGTGATGACGGTGGCGAAGTTGCCCCCCGCGCTGTCCCCGCCAATGACGACCTGCGTAGGGTCCACGCCGTGCTCTTCGGCGTGTTTCAAGAAGTGCACGGTGGCGGTCAGACAGTCCTCCCACTGAGTGGGGAAGGGGTGCTCCGGGGAGAGGCGGTAGCTGCAAAGACAGCAGGCGAGGAGTTACAGGGGGTGGGAGGGGGGAATGATTTGGACCTGGGGGTCGAACTGGAGACCGGAGGGGGGAGGAAACACACACACTTTGGTGCGCCCTGAGCTTGGGGGTTTCCCCCACAGACGTTGTGGGTAGGTGGACAAACAGAGAGGAAACCTCCATCCCTCCAAGCACTGAGGATGTTCCCTAGTTGGGTGATGAAACGTTTTTGAGAAAATATCCAAGCTCAGAGAGAACCGAGGACGCCACAGTTTTCCTCCTTCTCTTTCTTTCTCCTTCTCTCCTCCTTCTCCTTCTCTTTCTCCTTCCCTCTCTTTCTCCTCTCCTCCTTCTCCTTCTCTCCTCCTTCTCCTTCTCTTTCTCCTTCTCCTTCTTTCTCCTCTCTCTTCTTTCTCTCTCTCTCCTTTTTCTCTCTCCTTCTCCTTTCTTCTCCTCCTTCTCTCTCTTTCTCCTTCTCTCCTCCTTCACCTTCTCTCCTCCTTCTCCTTCTCTTTCTCCTTCTCCTTCTTTCTCCTCTCTCTTCTTTCTCTCTCTCTCCTTTTTCTCTCTCCTCCTTTCTTCTCCTCCTTCTCTTTTCCTCCTTCTCTCTCTTTCTCCTTCTCTCCTCCTTCACCTTCTCTCCTCCTTCTCCTTCTCTTTCTCCTTCTCCTTCTTTCTCCTCTCTCTTCTTTTTCTCTCTCTCCTTTCTCTCTCTCTCCTTCTCCTTCTTTCTTCTCCTGCTTCTCTCTTCTCCTCCTTCTCTCTCTCTCTCTCCTCTCTTCTTTCTTTCTCCTTCTCTTTCCTCCTCCTCCTCCTCCTCTTCCTCCTCCTCTTCTCCACAAACCCCACTCCCTTGCTGCACTGAGGGTGTTCCATGGGTCATGAAGAATGTCCTCTTCCTCCTGCTCCTCCTCTTTCCTGCAAACTCCAATCCTTTCTAGCACTGAAGATGTTACCTAGCTGGGTCATGAAATGTCTGCAAGAAAACCACCAAGCACAGACACCCCACAGTCCTCTTCCTCCTCCTCCTTACCTTCCAGCACTGATGATGTCAGTTGGGTACAGGTACCTTTTGACTTACAACAGTTCCATTTAGTGACCGTTCAAAGTTACAACGGCACCGAAAAAAGTAGAACCGTTTTTCACACTTATGGTCCCCCGGGGTCACCTGATCGAAATTCAGGCGCTCGGCCACGGACTCCCATTTATGACGGGGTCACGCAATCCCCTTTTGCGGTCACTAAACGAACTGTCGTCGAGTCGAGGCCAGCTTCCTCCCGACACCTGGGCACCCCCGGATTACCCGGGATGAGCTTCTCAATCGTCACTCACCCAACCACGACCACCACGGCCTCGCTCTCCTTGGCGATTTTACTGGTGATGTCTTGGTAGTAACCTGGGAGAAGCAGGATGGAGGGACATTAACACTCACAGCCTCTCCACGGAGAGCTTTTCTCTGCTAAGCTTTGCAGGAAACTGGAAAATTACGATATATATATATATATGTATAGTTTTGGGGATTGGAAGAGGGGGAAAAAAAAAAACAGGTGATAGAAAACATATACCGGTAAAAGGATGCCGGAAATAAATGTGCAAGAGGCACGTTTAGTATTTATCATTGCTGCGAAGGAAAATTGATGGATGCGTCTTTAAATTTGCTTTCTTTGCATTCTACACTGTGTCTTTTCTTTCCTTCTTTCCTTCCTTTCTTTTTCTCTCTATCTTCCTCTCTCTCTTTATCATCTATCATTTACAGTATCTACTTTCCATCCATCCATTTTCCTTCCTTCCTTCCTTCCTTCCTTCCTTCCTCCTTTCTTCTTTCTCTCTCCCATCTTTCTCTTTCTTTAACTTCCATTATCTACAGTATATTTCCTATCCATCCATTTTTCCTTCCTCCCTTCCTTCTCTCTCTCCCGTTGTTCTCTCTTTTTCTCTCGTTCTCTTCCATTATCTATAGTATATTTTCTATCCATCCATTTTTCCTTCCTTCCTTCCTTCCTTCCTTCCTTCCTTCCTTCCTTCCTTCCTTCCTTCCTTCCTTCCTTCCTTCCTTCCTTCCTTCCTTCCTTCTTCCTTCCTTCCCTCCCTTCCTTCCCTTCCTTCTTTCTCTCTCTCCCATCTTTCTTTCTTTCTCTGTATTTATCTTCCATTATCTACAGTAATTTTCTATCCATCCATTTTTTTTCCTTCCTCCTTCCTCCCTTCTCTTCCATCTTTCTCTCTCTTTCTCTCTATTTATCTTCCATCATCTACAGTATATTTTCTATCCATCCATTTTTCTCCTCCCTCCCTCCCTCCCTCCCTCCCTCCCATCTTTCTCTCTCTTTCTCTTCTATTATCTACAGTATATTTTCTATCCATCCATTTTTTCTTCCCTCCTCCCTTCTTTCTTTTCTCTCTCCTCCATCTTTCCCTCTTGTTTATCTTCCACCATCTACAGTATATCATCCATTTTTTCCTCCCTCCCTTCCTTCCTCTGCCCATAATTATCTCCCATCATTTTTCACATTCTCCTCCTGGGCACGTCAAGGTGACAGCTACATGCGGGGGAGGCGTAGCAGCCAGCCTTTATTGATCTATCCATTGATTTAGGAATGCTCTCCCACTTACGAATGCTGCCAATCATGCCGGCCCCTCCGTGGCAGAAAATCAGCCCTTTCCTCCGACCGGCCCAGGGCGATTTGGGATAATAAACCCGGACCGGAATCCCGTCAAAGTCAAAATCTTTTGCATAAACTCTGGGATGGATCTTAGATTTCTTGAAAGATATCAGGAAGCGAATGAAAACGACTTGTCTGCATACATGCAAAACTTCCAAGGTCTTCCCCTGTTTTTCGGGAAAAAAAGGAAGGAAAAAAGTCAAGCCCCCGACTGGAAGGGGGCCTTGGAGGTCTTCTAGTCCAACCCCCTGCTCAAGGAGGAGACCCCTAGACCATTTCACTCACAATCAGGAGGCTGTGAGTTCAAACCTAAGTAGAGGCTAATATTTGGTATAGACTCTCCTGCTCGAGCAGGGGGGTTGGACTAGATGACCTCCGAGGTCCCTTCCAGCTCTGTTGTTCTATGTTCTTTTTTTTTTTTTAATTTATTCAACATTTGTAAAATTAAAAACATGTATATACATTTTACAGCATTGTTTGAGCAATAGATACACTTGTACTTTCCTTGTCGTAATAACTTCTTCGTCCTTTTAAGCTCTCTCTATGGATACATATAGTTTATTTACATTTATTTACACGTCACCCTTTTCAAAATGTTACCAAATCATCAGATATCACCTTTTCCTTATCCAGTCATACCAGATATCCCATGTTTTGTAATATTCACTGTCTTATCTTTTAGCAATTTAGTTAATCTATCCATTTCGACACAATCATGAATCTTATTAATTATCGTGTTTTCTGAAGGGGTCACAGCCAAGTCCCAATTTTGAGCCAAGCTTATTCTATCTATCTATCTATCTATCTATCTATCTATCTATCTATCTATCTATCTATCTATCTATCTATCTATCTATCTATCTATCTATCTATTTATTTATTTATTTATTTATTCCATTTATATACCGCCCTTCTCCCGAGGGACTCAGGGCGGTGAACAGCTCATCTAAAAACCCCACAAAGAATACAAAAGTTAAAAAATATTAAATTTCAATCGGCTGCTTGATAAAACTAACAAACCCCCCCCCCCTTAAAACCCAATTTAGAATTAATAAAATGGAGACCAAATTAAAACCATTATCTCAGCCCAGGCCGGCCTGCTCAAAGAGCCAGGTCTTCAACGCGCGCCTGAAGGCCCTCAGGTCCGTGCCGGTACGGAGCTCCGGTGGCAGAGTATTCCAGAGGGCGGGGGCACCCACAGAGAAGGTCCTACTCCTCGGCGCCGCCAGACGGCACATAGCGGCCGACGGCACCCGGAGCAGACCCTCTCTGTGGGAACGCACCGGCCTGTTGGAGATCACTGGCAGAATGCGGTCCTGAAGGTAACCTGGTCCCATGCCATGGGTCGCCCTAAAGGTCAAAACTAGAACCTTCTAGCTGCTGTTGTAATATGCAAAATCAAGCACTGGCATTTCTTTTTCATACTCGGTCCTAGCATGCCAAATAGAAAAACGTCCGGTTCGAATTTTACTTTCTGTTTTGTTATTCCCTCTATCCAAGTTCTAATTTTTTTTGCCAAAATTTTCGTGCATGGGGACAAGTCCACCACATGTGGGAATGAGTTCCCTCATTGGGATTACATTTCCAACAATTGGGTGTCGTGTTTGGGAACATTTTGGCTAGCCTCGCTGGCGGTAAATGCCAGCGACGAAACATTCTGTATAAATCCTCTTTATAAGAGACCGACATTGTTAACCTGTAGTTTGTCTGCCAAAGATGTTCTGTTGTTCTACTGCACTTCTATGTTCAATCATTCTGTCGATCAGGATAGAGCTGGAAGGGACCTCGGGGGTCTTCTAGTCCAGCCCCCTGCTCAGGACTAACCCAAATAAATATTTGTCCACTCCTCTTGAAGACCTCCAGTGATGAAGCCCCTGCAACTTCTGGTGGCAAGCAGTTCCACTGGTTAAATTGTCCTCACTGTTAGGAAGTTTCTCCTTAATTCTAGGTTGCTTGTCTGTCTCCCTGCTTAGTTTCCATCCGGTGCTTTGGAAAATAAATTGTCGGGAAGAATCCTGGTATCATGTCACCCCCTCTGTCCTTCTCTTCTCTAGACTGGCCAAACCACAAATCCTGCAACTCTTCTCCTTCCTATGTTTTAGCCTCTGGGCCTTTAATCCTCTTAATTGATTCCTCTCTAAACCCACAGTGTAACTTTGAAGCAACGGTTGACTCACCAGTGTGAAGAGCATCACGATACCCATGTGAAGGAGACGCAACTTCAGCGGATTCTGAAATCCCGAAGGGATCTTGGTTCGCCTGAAATCGTAATAAATGGCCCAGGAGACCAAAAGTAAAATTGACATCCCCAGGGTGACTCCTCCACCGAAGAGAATATCCAGAAAAAGTCCCATTTTTGGTCGGGGATAAATGCCAAGACCGAGAGACAGAGAGCAAGGACCTATCTCCAACCCCAATCCAAGGTGATGGAAGCTCTCCAGAAGTTCTCCTTCCCTTCGGAGGCCCTGGAGTTGTTTGTGAAGTGATTCCTGGCTTCTGTGCACACCTCCACATATGGATCAGAAGAATATACAACCAGGGGATAATTACACCTGAGAAGGAGGTTTCCAACAGTGTCGGTTGGAATGTGGAAGTCACCCAGATGCCAACTTTGTTTGTAGGCCAGAAGATCAGATAGATAGATAGATGGATGGATGGATGGATGGATGGATGATAGGTAGATAAGTATAGGTAGATAGATGATAGATAGATGATTGGCTGGCTGGCTGGATGGACAGAGAGATGATAGATGAATGGATAGAGGAAGGGATGGATGGATGGATGGAACATGTTGTCTCCAGAGGTTTTGTAGGTACTCCATCACTGGAAGTCTTCAAGAAGAAACCGGGTGGCCATTTTAACAGAATGGTATAGGATCTTCCACTTGAGCAGGGGGTTGGACTAGAAGACCTCTAAGGTCCCTTCCAGTCCTATGATTTTATGATTCTGAGATAGATATAGATGAATAGATAGATAGATAGATAGATAGATAGATAGATAGATAGATAGATAGATAGATAGATAGAGATAAACAGATAGATGGATGGATGGATAGATAAAATAGATTGATTTTTGGGATGGATGAATGATGGATAGATAGATAGATAGATAGATAGATAGATAGATAGATAGATAGATAGATAGATAGATAGATAGATAGATAGATAGATAGATAGATAGGATGCATGACAGAGGGACGGAGGGAGGCAGAGGGGAAGGGATGGATGGATGGATGGACGGACGGACGGAACAGGTTGTCTTCAGAAGTTGTGGGTGCTCCATCACTGGAGCTTTTCAAGAAGAGATTGGAACACTATTTTGCCTAAAACGGTAAAGAGCTTCCTGTTTGGACAGGAGGTTGGACTAGAAGATCTCCAGGGCCCCTCCCGGCTCTATTCTGATTGATGGATTGAAACGACCTAGGGTCTATGATTCAAAGCGGCCATCAGGGGATGCTTCAACCATTGGAATTACACGTTGATAGATTTCCCCCCCCCCCCCCGCCTTCTCTGTGGCTGTGTTTTTCCATTTTTGGATGTTTTTTTAAAAAACATTTCTTAACACCCAGGGTTTATATTTTGGTAATTAGTGTTTTGCAACGAGTGTTTTTCTATAATGGGTTTTGTTTAATTGCTGTACACCGCCCAGAGTGACTTCGGCATGGATAGGCAGATGTATACGTTTGGTTAACAAATAAATATTTGCCATTGTTGTGAACGTTATCAGAGCGTTGGCTTGCAAATCGGAAGGGCGGCTCGCTTTATTTGCCCTGCCCATTCAGGGCACGAAAAATGTTGGGGCACATTTTTGGATTATCTGAAAATTGGGTGGTGGAGAGAAGGGAGCAGCTAGGTCCTCCTCTACTTACGACCACAAGTGAGCCCCAAATGCCTGTCCTTAAGCGAGACATTGACTACGTGAATTTCCCTCTCCTTTCCTTGCCTCGCTTGACTTGGCTCATCAGGAGGGTCGCAAAAGTGGGTCGCATGAAGGGCCCCCCCCAGGATGCTGCGACCGTCGTAAATACGAATCAGTGGCCGAGCGTCTGAGTTTTGATCGTGTGACCGCAGGGAGGGCTTCGTGGGGTCGCTTTTTAAAGGGCCGTTGTAACTTTGAGCAGTCACTGAGCGAACTGTTATCATTCTTATAAGTATCTATCTCATGTATTCAAAACTATATTTATTCTTATACCTGTATCTTGTAAGCGATTAACAAATCAAATAAATACTAAAAAAAAATTCGAGGACTGACTTGTTTTTGACTGAATCCCCAAGATATATATTGTATGTATGTATGTATGTATGTAGAGAGAGGGGGAGAGGAAAGAGAGAAAGAGAATGAGAGAGAGAGAGAGAGAGGAGAAAGAGAGAGGAGAAAGAGAGAGGAAAAAGACAGGAGAGAGAGAGAATGAGAGAGAGAGTAAGAAGAGAAAAAGAGAAGAGAGAAGAGAGAGAAAGAGGAGAGAGAAACAGAAGGGAAGAGAGAGGACAGAGAGAGAGAGAGAGAGGAAAGATAGAAAGATAGGAAAGAGAGAAAGAGAATGAGAGAGAGGGAAAGAAAAAGAGAAAAAGAGAAAAGAGAGAAAGAGGAGAGAGAAAGAGAGGAGCGAGAGAAAGAGAGAGAGAGGAAAGAGAGAAAGAGAAAAAGAGAAGAAAGAGAGGACAGAGAAAGAGAGAGAGAAAGAGAGAGAAGAGAAAGAGGAGAGAGGAAGGTAGGAGAGAGAGAAAGAGGGGGGAAAAAGAAAGAGAGGATATATACAGTATATATATATATATATATATATATATATATATATATATATATATATATGGATCTTTGGTTCTTCGGGTTTTATATATATATATGTAATTTAATTATAATTAGCTTCTGCTAAAAAGGCCCCTCCCTCTGTCGTTCTTCCTTTTCTCTTTTTCCAAATCCCAGGTGAACAGGTTCCCTTATCTACCTGTTTTTGCTCCAAAGATTCCAGTCACTCGTCCAGGCAATTTTTCAAGGTTAGCTTCTCACCTCCTAATCTTCCCATCTTCATGCCAAGCGGTAATTTTGTCAATGCTAGCAGGATACCCAAGCCTACGCTACGTCCCAAAACGCCCGAGCTGGTTCTGCCACACACACCCCTAAACTTCCTTCTGACGGAGGCATAAGCCCCGAGGACAGAAAAGGAGGGAAAAAAAGAGAAAGAAAGAAAGAAAGAAAAAGAGAGAGAGAGAGAGAGAGAGAGAAAGAAAGAAAGAAAGAAAGAAAGAAAGAAAGAAAGAAAGAAAGAAAGAAAGAAAGAAAGAAAGAAAGAAAGAAAGAAAGAAAGAAAGAAAGAAAAGGAATGGATTTGTCCTGCTGTTTTCCTTACCCTAACCCTAACCACCTGGCTCAGTTGAAGTCCAATGAAGTTGGCGTTGGTAGGTTGGCATCAGAAATAGCCTTACCTTACAACCCATCTTTTATTCACTCAGTGTCCGTTCAGTGTTAGAACGGGACCGGGGAAAAAAGGGGGACATTTCCCACACTTATGACATCCCTCCAAATTCGGACACTTGGCCCCTGACTTGTATTTATGATTCGTTTATGACAACGGCGGGCCCCTACTAGGTGCGAAGAGAAAATACATGCTATTTACAAAGTCTGCACTACTGTTACTATTAATCTTCTCATCACTCCTTATCGCCCATCCCCTCCCACTTGTGACTGGGTGACTATAACTTTGTCGCTTGTATCCTTATAATTTTTATTGACTATTTCCTAGTCTGATTACATGGCTTATTGTACCCGATGACTATTGTACCCGATGACTATTATTAAGTGTTGTACCTGATGACTGGCCAATAAAGAATTCTATTCAATTCAATTCTATATTCCATTCTATTCTATTCTATTCTTCATTTATTCTATTCTTCATTTATTCTATTCTATATTCCATTCTATATTCCATTCTATATTCTATTCTATTCCTATTCTATTCCTATTCTATTCTATATTTCATTCTATATTCTATTCTATTCCTATTCTATATTTCATTCTATATTCTATTCTATTCCATATTCTATTCTATTCTGTAATTCTATTTTATATTCTATTCTATATTCTATTCCATTCTATATTCCATTCTATATTCTATTCTATTCTTATTCCATTCCATTCTATATTCTATTCCATATTCTATTCTTATTCCATTCCAGAGGTGTGCTCTTCTAACATCTTGGCACATTTATAATTTGAGGTTGCCAGAATGGAAACCATGCTGCACTGCCCATAGACTAACCAGTATGCAAGAGGCGGGAGATTTCATACAGATCGTCCTTGAGTTACAACAGTTCACTTACTGACTGGTTCGAAATGGAGACGGCACTGAAAGAAGGGACTTTGGGGCTGCTGTCCACACTTAACGACCGTCGCAGGATTCCCACAGGTCAAAATTCGGATGCTTGGCAACCGATTCGTATTTATGATGGTCATAGTATCCCCTTTTGCGATGAGGGAAGTCAAGGGGGAATTCACTTAATTGTGAATTAAGTGTGGCTAACTGAACCACTGCAGGGGTTCATTTAATGACAGGTTGTAAAATGGAGCAAAAATTCACTTAAACAAAGCATCTCACTTAGCAGCAGAAATTTTGGGCTCGATTGTGGTCGTAAGTCAAAGAGTCTCCTGTGATGTTCTCTTGATTTTATTCATCTTCTTTTTGAAACCCACGCGGTTCTTCACAAAACTTTTCTCTCTCTTTGTTTTAAATAATGTTGAAGCAAATGTGTTATTTATTTGTCGATGATCTCTGCCCATCCCACAAGCAAGCGACGCAAGAAAAGTGAAACAATAAATATCTCATGGGATGAAACATGAAAAACATTAAATATGTATATATATATCCCAAGAACTAAAACCAGATTTTTATGTATTTATCTAATTTATAGAGTCGAACAAGCAACTAAATTAACTTCTTGATTTGTGGTCAGTTACCTTTGCTGGCTAAGCCGCTGGTTGCCACTAGATGGCGCCCACGGATTGTAAATTCAGGAAGATTTCCCTCAGCTCTGCATAACTCCTTAGCAGTTGAAGGAAGGAAGGAAGGAAGGAGGGAGGGAGGGAGGGAAGGAAGGAAGGAAGGAAGAGTAAGAAAGAAAGGAACAGGAAGGAAGGAGGGAGAGAGGAAAGGAAGGAAGGAAGGAAGGAGGGAGGGAAGGAAGGAAGAGTAAGAAAGAAAGGAATCAGGAAGGAAGGAGGGAGAGAGGAAAGGAAAGAATGAAGGAGGGAGAAAAGGAAGGAAGGAAGAAAGGGAGGGAGGGAAGGAAAGAAAGAAGGAAGGAAGGGGGATAGAAGGAATGAAGGCACGAAGGAAGGAAGAAAAAGGAAGGAAGAAGAAAGGGAGGGAGGGAGGGAGGGAGGAAGGAAGGAAGGAAGGAAGATGGATGGAAGGAAGGAAGGAAACAAGGAAGAAAAAGAAAAAGGAAGGAAGGAAGGAAGGAAGGGAAGAAAGTAGGGAGGGAGAAAGAGAGGAGGGAGGTAGGAAGAAAGGAAGGAAACACATGGAGTTAAAAATACAGTTACCCAATTACCAGGTATGTATGCATTTATTTTACTTATATGAAAGTATCGAGTCAAAAAATAGATGCTTGGATGCTAAGTTGCGACCGAAAGCCACCTAGAACCACACAGACTAAAATAGGCTCAGGAAAGCCACCATTTTCCATGCCAAAGTTAATAGCTCATCTTTTAAAAAGTCGACCTTAAAAAAGCAATAAAAAATTAACCCAGCCCACTTGTTTTACTGCCTGGTCTGAGGTTTGACTGTAACTGGTTTTGTTTTGTTTTTTTTGAATTGTGAAAGCCGATTAATTTTAATAAAAAGCATTTCTATGACAAGACAGTCCTTAACTTATGACAATTGAGCCCAATCTGTATGATGACAGTGATTTAAGTGAATTTTGCGCCGTTTTATGAGCTTTTTTGCCACCATCATTAAGTGAATCCTTACACTTAAGTTGTTAAGTTAGTCCCACCATCATTAAGCGAATCTGGCTTCCCGTGGCTTTGCCTGTCACAAAAGGGGACCCCGGGGGAAACTGCAACCGTCATAAATACAAGTCAATTTGCTGAGCGTCCCAATTTTGATCACATGACCTTAAAGGATGGTACAACGGTCATAAGTGCGAAAAATGGTCCTAAATCCCCTTTTTTTTCAGTGCTGTTGTAACTTTGAACCAAATGAACTTCCTCTATCCCCGTTAATATATAAAAAAAGCCTTTTCTAAGATCGTTTGCTAAATCGCCACATTTTTTAATGTCTCTCAATCACATGATAGAATTATTCCGATTCAGGAAAAGATTGGATAATAAATATTCCATCAGAACCTGAAGATATTTTTTTCCTTCAAGAATTTTGGCAAAAAAAATTGGCAATGGATAGAGGAAATGTTCAATTTAAAAATTAAATTATACACCAGAAATGTTCTTACTAGGAAAAACAAAGGAGAATCTTAAAAAAGCAGATCTGTATCTAATTATCTATATTATCACAGCCGTAAGATTATCGATTGCCCAAACATGGAAACTACTAAAAGAAATACCTGCTAATGATGAAATAATAATAATAAAAAATTTCTACACTATGCTTAGATAAGCTTAATGTTAGAACTGAAGGAACGAGACACTTCAGAATTCTATGAAATATGGAAAAAAATAATAATTGGAGGGATACGAAAGGAAGTTTTTAAAAATGCAAAAATAGAAATTAAAGAAAGAGCTTATGTTACAATAAAATTTCAAAGATAGAAATGAATATGAAGATTTACAAAGTATAAATGTATATAGATGAATATATATATAAATGTTACTTTGTTTGATGACATTCTGATATTATAACAATGTAAACTGCTGATATATGTCAAAAGATCACCACGTCCAAATGTTTTAATTTATATATATATATATATATATATATATATATATATATATATATATATATATATATATATATATATATATATATATATATATATATATATATATATATACACACATACATACATACATACATATTTTAAAAGATACTTTTTTCTCTCCTATTTGTGGTATTTCTGAGCACAGCTTGCTGGGATGAGACTGCTGATAATTTTAATTTTTATATACATATATACATGTTTTGTATGGCACCGCCCACAGCAGGGAGCATCAAAAATATCTTGCAGGAAAGTTTGGTTGCAAAGATTAGCTTTCCAAGGCCGGTTAAAAAGGAGGGGGAGACACAGAAATAGCTGCCTGAAAGCACTCAACAAACAGAGATAAGAGTAAGTTACAACATCCTTCCCTCCATCGTCCTGGAGGGGTTGCAAAAGGTTTTCTTGTTGCATTTCCTGCTGGACGAGGATATTCAGAATTTGTGGAATTAAACCGGTTTAAACAGGATCTTTCAAAGTAAGCTCTAAGTGACAGACTTCCCCACTCCATCCTGGCTTAATCAACCTCCAACTCGGCTTGTTTGGGCTCACGATGAAGACCCCACGTGTAGGAGGTTTTGCCAGAATAAAAGGGCTGGAAGGGGCCTCGGAGGTCTACTAGTCTAACCCGCTGCTCAAGCAGGAGACCCTAATCCAATCAGAATAGACCTGGAAGGAGCCTCGGAGGTCTTCTAATCCAACCCCCACCCCCACCCCTGCTCAAGCAGACCCTCAGGTCAAGGGGAGGATCTCAGAGAGCCCAGAGACCTGGGTTCAAATCCCACACACCCCCTTGTATAACCTTGAGCCTACCAAGTTTCCTCGACCTTGGCAACTTTCCCGACTGGGGCATTCTGGAGAGTTGAAGCCCACCTCTCTTAAAAGTTGGGCAGGGGGATACCGCTGCAGTAGAGCACCTGAGCCCGCCCGAAAGAAACCCACCCACCCACCCAACGCAGTCCCCAATGAAGAGACTTTCAGAACCGCCTCCGATCCGCGTCCTCCTGCGGGATCTGACCCAACCCCAGTCGGGGGGGGAATCTTGGTAATCCCGGGTTTAGGGTGGGGGGCGGCGGGGCGGGGGCGCAGGAAAGGGGAGGAGGGAGCCCGGGCCAGGACCTGCGGCGGGCGCCCGCTTGCAAAAGCCGGCGCGGCTTCTTTGCCAACCGAGAGGCGGAGAGAACTAGGGGGGGCGGCGCTGCAGGGGGAGGAGGAGGAAGAGGAGGGCGAGCCCACTCCCCACCCACCCAGCTGGTCCCAGGCAGGCAAGGGGGAGGGGCTTCCTCTCCCCTCTCCGCCGCTGTCACTCCGCGCTGCTTTATAAAAACCTGCCCCGCCGGAGCTGAATCCGGAGTCAAGCCCGATCCGCAAGCGGCAAGGCAAGGCAACGCCCGCCCCCCACCCTCCTTTCTCTTCCCAAAAACTTCCGGGGGGGGGACGACAATCGCGGAGAGGCTCTTTTCTGGGGAGGCCAGAAAAGAGAGAGACCCCCCCCAACTCCGCGCCCGGGTTTGGCTTGGCCTCTCCCCCCCCCGCGAAACCCACCCGGGCGCCACTTCGGGGGTCTCTGCCGGCTTGAGAGAGGAGGGGAGGATGAAGGGGAGCCCGTTTGACTAAGGGTAGGGGGTCTTTGGGAGAGGAGGGGAGGGGGAAGGCTGCTTGGCCAAGGGTTGGGGCTCTTTGCCCTTCGCCTCGGGGGTCTCCGGGATGGGTTGGGGCAGCCTGGGGGCTGCGCTGCTGCTGTTGGCGGCCCGGATCTTGCTCCAGACGGCCAGGGCGCTCCTGGGCCGCTTCTTGCCGGCCAGACCCCGCGACCTGGCCGCCGACTGCGTGCTCATCACCGGCGGAGGACGAGGCATCGGGCGCGCCCTGGCTCGCGAGTTCGCCCGGCGCGGAGCCCGCAAGGTGAGGGCTGAAAGGCAGGTGCCGGGTGGGAGGGGCGGACACACACACACACACACACCAAGACCCCTCCCTCCCTCATCTAAGGAGACTTTTTTCTGGGGGGGAGGGTTCCGCAAGACCTCCCCTCACCGCCCCCATCCCGGGCCAAGCTGGCTGACCCAACCAAAGGGTCTTGAAGCTCGCCCGGCGCCCAGTTCGAATGCTGCCGCTTGCAAATCCGGACTCCGGTCTTTCCTAACAAGGGAGAGGAATGAACCGGGGGTGGAACGGCTTGCCACTGGAAGAAGTGGGGCGGGAGGCTTCCTCCCTGTAGAAGAGATTGGACAGCCACCTGTCTGAATTGGTCTAGGTTAGGGTCTCCTGCTCGAGCGGGGTGGGGGTTGGACTAGAAGACCTCCGAGGTCCCTTCCAGATCTATTCTGGTTCGATCGATGGTTGGTATGAATCTAGGTCGTCCTGTTTGAGGGGGGTGGGGTGGACTAGAAGACCTCCGAGGGTCCCTTTGAGATCTACTCTGGTTTGTTTGATTGATTGAAATGGTCCAAGGTCACCTGTTTGAGCAAGGAGTTGGACTAGATGACCTCCAAAGGACCCTTCCGGCTCTTTTATTCCTTCCTTCCTTCCTTCCTTCCCCTCCTTGAGCAAGAGGGTTAGACTAGAAGACCTCCGAGGTCCCTTTCAGCTCTTTTATTCTGTTCTTCTCCTTCCTTTCCTTTCCTTTCCTTTCCTTCCCTTCCTTTCTTCCTTCTTTCCCTTCCTTCCTTCTCCTTGAGCAAGTGGGTTAGACTAGAAGACCTCCAAGGTCCCTTCCAGCTCTTTTATTCTAATCCCAAACCAGTGGAAGGGCTCGCCACCAGGAGTTGTGGGCACTGGAGGATTTCAAGAAGAGGTGGGGGGTAACCATTTGTCAGAAACGGACTCTTGGGGGAGTGTCTCCTTCTCGTGCAGGGAGGGTTGGATTAGATGACCTCCAAGGTCCCCGAGAACGAGAACCTCATTTCTTCCTCACATGGAGGGATGAATGGAAGGCTTCATTGCCCAAGAAAGCCCAGACAGGGTGTTACCTTGGGGGGGGGGGGGTGTCAGCTCCTTTGCACCCTGAAATAACAGCAAATGGGATTTTTTTTGGGGGGAGGGGGGGTGCATTTATTAAACTGCTTTGCACCGTTTGTGGGGTACACTCTGGTTGCATCGTTGTGCAGACAGGCTGTGTGTGAATTCAGCCTCGGCTCCCGGCAGAGAAAGGCCATCAAGTCTCTACTTGAGCGAGCCAAGTGTTTATTGGGTGGGTGGGTGGGTGGGTGTGTAAGTGTGCCTGGAGAGAGGGGTGTGTCTTTCTGCAAATCTCATACCTTTACACATCGAGAGATGCCTCCGGCGCCGATGCGTGTTTCGGCTTGCCTAGGTGTGTCACCTTGTTGTGTGTGTGTGTGTGTGTGTGTGTGTGTGTGTTTGTGTGTGTGGTTTTTGGTTTTTTTGGGCCTGTTGTAAACAACTTCCTTTGAAGTTTTTTTTTTTTCTTTTAATCGCCCGGAACCGGATTCGAACCCAAAGTCCTCGACTTAACGGCCACCTTCCTGTTGCTGAGCGAGACGGGGTTTAAGAGGGAGGGCTGCCCCGTTTGGTAACCCCCCTCAGCCCCCCCACCGCTGTGGTTCAGCGAGCCGCAACGGTTTGCCAAGTGAATTCGATTTCCCCGTGGAGGTCGCCGAAGCAGGATCGCGTCGTAAATACGAGCCGGTTTGGCCCAGCGGCCCCGGGGATGCTTGCAATGGCCGTGTTAAGTGTGGAAATGGTCGTAAGTCCCCTTATTCCAGTGGTCACTAAATGAACTTGTTGTAAGTCAAGGACTAGCTGTATTAACTGTTCTGTTGGCAGGTTTTTAATGTTTCGGGGGTCAAGGAGAAGGAAGGAAGAGAGAGAGAGACAGAGAGAGACAAAGGAAGGAAGGAAGGAAGAGAAGGAAGGAAGGAAGGAAGAAGAAAGTGAGGCAGAGAGACAGAGAGAAAGAGAAGGAAGAAAAAGAGAGGGAGGGAGGATAGAAGAAAGGAGGAGAGGGAGAGAGAGAGACAGACACAGACACAAAGAAAGAAAGAAAGAATGAATGAATGGAAGGAAGGAAGGAAGGAGAAAGTGAGGCAGAAAGACAGAGAGAGGAAGGGAGGAAGGAGAGAGAGAAAAAAAGAAAGAGAAGGAAGGAAGGAAGAGGAGAGGGAGGGAAGAAGGAAGGAAGGAAGGAGGAGAGAGAGAGAGAGAGACAGAGAAATGGAAAGAAAGAGAAGGAAGGAAGGAAATACAGAATAAAAGAGCTGGAAGGAACCTTGGAGGTCTTCTAGTCCAACCCCCTGGTCAAGCAGGCGATCCTAGATCATATCAATCAAATCAATTTGATATTTTTATGGTTTTATTTTTGGGGTATTTTTCCAGAATCTCACCTCTTTTTTTCCCCAAAATTAAAAATTGTGTGTTACATGTAACACGTGATTTATGACCCTACAGATGCAGATAATTAGAGTTGGAAGGGACCATGTAGGTCATCTAGCCCAACCCCCCTGCCCCGCCTAAGCAGGAGACCCTACCCCATTTCTGACAAATGACGGTCCAATCTCTTCTTGAAAGCTAATGGACCCTGCTTGTCATAAAGCCATAGATTTCATGACATTTTTTTTCTCGTGACGGTCGTTAAATGAACCCTGTGGTCGTTGAGCGAACTGACGAATCGCAATGGGCACGGATTTGCTGAAAACCAGAATTCAATGCCACGAATGTGGGTAGCCCTGTCCATTGTGACTTTGAATAAGGACATAAATCAAGAATTACAGGTCCAGATTTGTTTTAAAAAATGAGAATGGATGGAGATTTGCATTATATTTAAAATGTACCTTTTAGGAATGCATAATTACGTTTATTTTGCCCCAAAAACCCACTTAAAATGTAGGAAGGGTTGAAAGGCATGTTCTATCTAAATGCATTTTAGATTTAAAGACAATTTAGCGTGATTCAAGGCCTGCCAACATCAAACCAGACTTTTTAAAGCTGAACATGATAAAATTCCTATATATTGGTCAGCTTCCTTAAAAATAAAAAAAAATTTCGAGCAGTTGCCGGGTGCTACATCCGATTTAATTGAGAAGGGGGGGAAAAAGCGGGGTTAGAAGGATTTAATCGCTTCTCAAAGCTTTCACCTCTTTGATAATTTGGCTTTGGGACGCTCAAGGATTATAAACTAGGTTTTTCTCTCCAGGGGAAACAATTGTTGTCCAGAACTCAGGTTTGATAATTTTGTAAAGCTCTTTTGGAAAAAAACACATGCACAATTTATGTTCCACAACAATCAATCACCCCAAAAAAAGTTTGATGGATGTGAAGAACGATCATACAAAAAATCACCATCCAAACTCATCTAGGAATTAAAAATGCCCAATGAAAGCCAGAGAAAAAATAAGCAAGAAACAGATGACTTGGAAGGGCCGTGTTGGTCATCTAGTCCAACCCACGCCCAACACCCCTGCCAAGCAGGAAAGAACAACAACCATTTCTGGAAGATGGCACTCCACTTTTTCTTTCCACAAATTAGCTGATTAGGCCATAACAAAATAGCCAAATTAATCCAATTAACCAATATCAATAATAACCAACCATTAATCAAATTGGCGATACACCAAATTAGATGATAGCTAACAAAATTAGTCAAGTGGCATAACCAAAGCTAAGCGTGGCATAACCCAATTAACGATTAAACATAACAAACGTAGTCAATTGGCATAACCAAATTAGCTGATTAGATAACCAAATTAGAATAATGAAACTAGCTAATGAGGTAATCAAATTAGCCAATTAGCATAAGAAAATAGCCAATTAGTGTAACTCAAATTAGATGCTTAGTTAGAACCAAATTAGATGATGAGCATCACCCAATTGAGATGATTAGCATAATTAGCCTAAACCAAATTAGCCGATTTAGACATAACGACGTACAACATAGTTAAAACCCGTTCAAAGTTTCGAAATCAAATGAAAAACAAAAAAGTAGGGAATTTCCACATCCGGATCCATATTCAGATCTTGCCAAACTGGATTTCGTCCTTACGCCGGTGCGCTGTGTTAACATGGGGTGGCGGGTAAGTGTGCACTGGTGTCCCGCGTCACCTTGTGCGGAAAGGCAAAAGTCCACGGGAGTTGCCAGCTTCACTTAACGCTGATTCTATCCGGGAGCGGTTCATTCCACGGAAGTGGCCAGAGCACAGCCACCCAATGGACACCCACCATCTAGAGGCAAGTGTTCAGGGGTGTGAAAGGGTTCCACGGTGGGAATTCCTCTCGTCTAGAGAGAGATAGGCCCAACCTAAACCCTCAAAGAGCCACAAAGCTCCTCACGGAAGCACACCCACCCCATTACAATTCTGGAGCGACCAGACTCTAGGGCGGTTCCCCCACCATAGAGTTCCTCCTAGCGCGGCGTTCTGACAAAACTGACAAAGACAAAAAGCAACCCCTTTTTCTGCTTTTCATTCACGATTGTTTTTCACGTCCCCGGCTTTTCCCATACTTAGCTCGATAAGGAAGGCCTGGCTCAGGTTGCAAGTGCCAAGCCCAACGCTAATTTCTTCCCCCTCCCTCCCTGATTCTCGCAACACTGAGCAGCTTCCCAACTCAATCTTTTGTGAGGTTCATCTCTGTAGTCCCCTGCCCTGCCCTGGTGTGGTGCCACTCTTCAGCCTGCCGTGTCTCTCTGGTACTCCGCACTCTTTTCTTA